>VKOC01004568.1:0-42393 GCA_009364415.1 Spea multiplicata
TACCTTTGTAAGAGTCTCCCTGCTCTGCCACGGTGCCGGCTTGTAATGCAGAGCGCCGGCGCCCCTCTCTCTCTCTTGCCGCTTCAAAAAAACCCCGCTTTGGGGCCTGGCAAAATATGCCGTGCCGCCCCTTCTAAAGTGCCGCCTGGGGCAATTGCCCCAGTTGGCCCCATTGTAGGGCCGGCCCTGGCTTAAAGCAGTGTCTACTTAACTCGATTTATAAATGTGTTTTCTTTTGATTGCTAGATATCAATTTTGTGTCACTGTTTTGAATTCAACTTAGGGTTTTAGAAGGGTGGAATATTATTTAATTTTTTTAGCTATACGTTTTTTAGTGGCGGGCTAAGCAATATATGGCCAAATACTGTGATGGAACCTCCAATATTTAGGCTTTTATATAGTATGTGTTGGGTGTGTGTGCTGATTTCTTGCTTTCCTTGAACTTTACATATCTAACCCCGGTGTTCCTGTGATGTTCTGTCAATATTATGAATTAAAATGTGTATTTTTCCTCCTATTTTAGCATAGATATGAGGAGGAGCCAGGTTTTTGGCTGCTTTTGTTTCTTTGAAAAGTGAGAGGTGGGGACATTCTGAAGTTTACATATAATGACCAAACAAAAATGTTTAAGGGAAGAAAGGAATGGTGACAATTATCTCACATTAGCTATACCATGACCTTACTGGGAATGCACTTGAATAGCTTTAGATAGAAAGAAGCAGCTGGATTCATTCATTCGCAGACCTTCACAGCTCCAATAACACATCCCAGTCATTATTTTCCAAGGCAATTAGGATATCCCTGGACTTGGCAAAATGAGAGGAACATAAATTAAGCTGCAGATGCTTTAAAAAGGTACTTTTTAATTGACCCATGCCATATTTACATTGGCTATTTAGACCATCTGTGCACATAGCCATTAAATGAAGAATGGAGGAATCAAGACGTCAAAGGTTAGCTGATCAGCAAAGTAGAATTCAATGTCAATAACTAAGGGGTTTTGGTGCATGAGAAAAAATGCATTTTTTTTCCTACTGTGGCCTTATATGACTGTTTATCCTGAATTAAACTAACGAAAATAAGTATCTTGAGACTTGTAAAATGGAGAATCCCCTCCAATGGTTTCCAAATTGCCAATACCACAAAAATTCTTCGCTGATGATGTGATGCAGTCATCCGATAGAAATGCACCGCAGTGTGGGAGAAAATAATTCCTAAAATGTGCTCTATATATTGTTATATAAGATTGAGTATTATATCATAAGACATGCTGTGTTGAAGGGTATGGCTCCGTGAATACATGTACACGTGGGGATGCTGGGTTAAATGTACAAGTGTCAAAAGACTACAGTAAATTAAATTTTTGGTTTCTAAAACAAAACTACCAGGTCTTCAGATTATGAGCCGTCGCTAGTCATTGGGCAAGATTAGGTTCCTTGGTTGCTCGTCGATATTTAATGCACACAAAAGTCAGATGCGTGCTATTAAAGACAGGCGAAGCTCTCGCAGGCATGCATGGACCGGCTGTCAGGGATACCTTTAGTGCGATTAGTGTGATTAGCCGGTCACTGGTCTTAAAGTTTCATGGTTGATTATGCCTCTCGAGCCCACCGCTGCTTGCCTGGTTACAGAAAAAGACAGCAATCTCCTTAAAATCCAGGTTATCCCTAAATGAGACCAGGTTTTCAACCTAGCATAACCCTTTTAAACAGTTTGCTAATCCTTCTATATAAACACCACTTGTTGTCCCTCTTCCCTAATCTGATAGACCCAAAAGTCACCAGAAAAGCATTTATGTTCTGACTTCTTATAACATACCCATTTGTTTGGGTCTAACAGCCACTTGAGGCACCCCAAATCATCTCTGTATGTTATTATATTTGTTAGTTTGCTTTCACGCATTTCATTAAAACGCATCCGGTCTCATGCGATGGCCTCGTCATCGTCGCCCCTTGGTATACGCCATCTGGCGCATTTAAAGAAACATCCATTTTTACGCACTGCCGTTTGGGGATGAAAGAGTTATTTGTGTACTCATTTTCAAGTAAAAAATAAACATGATTCTGTACAATGTTGATTCTCCTAGCAGTTGGCATAGCGTTAAGTACATTTTCTTAATGTGCGTTAGCTCAAGCTAAAAAAGACCAAAGGGTTGTAATGAGTCATACTCATTTTAAATCAGCACAAAATAGCATGCTCAAAATAGATGTTCAGATGTTAACATGGCTGGAATAATTTATCAGATGTTAATGGAAAGTGGGAGCCGAGAATTGTAATGGAAATGCTGGATATTAACTATTAAGCCATGTAAGCTCGAAATTACCTTTTTATAAAATAATAAAAATTAAATAACCTGGATTAATAACACACTGAAGAATAAACATTTTTGGGGAAAAGGACCAGTTAAATCATTATGGTAAAGGTAAGTTACATAAAAATAACAATAAAATGCTCTTGGCGACAGCCATACTGGATTTATTGTGGTTTAAGGTCTGACGGGTCCTACCTCGGCTAGACCCTCCAGGTTTGACCCAGGGTTATTCCTCTCAGCGCTATCCTCTCTGATTGCTATTGATTGGTAAGGGTGATGTTAGAAGAAGGGAGATAAGCCTGGGACATAAAATTGATTATTTTTTGCCACTTTATGCCACCGATCTCAATTTCTAGTAGCCAAATTATTTACACATGTTGAAACAAAACAATCGCACTAGCTGAAACCCAAGAAAAAAAAAGACATTTTAGTTTTGATGAAGATAAAATGTTTTTGATAAAAAAAAGTTATAACAATTAGAATTTCCAATAACTTCTGTGCTTTAAGGAAACTCTTGAACGAGAGGTCTTGAAACACTATATTATGAAGACCCACTCAAAGGCGTGAGAAATGTCCGAATTTTCTGTCTCCTGGCTTTTGGAGCAATGCAGAGATATCCATTTATGAAAAAAAATGCACATGCACAAAATTAACTTTCTTTTTTTAACGGTAAACATTTTACCCAAAATGAATACTGTATTCAGTGGTGATAACCCTACAAATCTTCCCGAACAATGAAAAAAAAAAAAAATAGTTGCTTTTTTTAGAATGTTTTCTTCGCTCCATTATATGTAGTCATAAAGATAAAAAAAAAATATTGTGCGGTTCCGGCTCTTTCTAAAGGCCGTTTTTAATGGTTTTAGCAGAGAGGTAAAATTGATGTCGCTGGCAGGTCAGATGAATACATGTGCATTATTTCTGCTTCAGTCATTACATATCCCTGGTCATTGTGAGACAACGTCGGATAGAAGGAGCAAGAGGTCACTCAGAATACACAAGCTGATATCCAATGACTCATTCAAAGAAGGAAAACACACACACAAGACGATGGAAATGTCAAATTTCACTTGAATGATTGAATAAAAACAGGAGCTTGTGTTCCAACACAAACATGTCATCACACTACGGCAATGTACAGTAATTGTAGTAGCACCTCTCTTTGTCTACGCGGGGCTGAGGACAACTCAACCCAGACTGAGTGCTTCACAGGAATGAGTGTGTTTAGAGAACAGATGGTGGGACGAGAACTAACTTCTCTTCAATACAAGTAGACAATAGGATAACAGAGTGTAAAAGAGAATCAAGCTAGGGTTTCAGTTTACATCGCAGGTAACAGCTGCCGAAGACTTAAAAAAAGGAAGAAAAATATAAACATTCAGATGTTGCCATTATCACTAAAGAAAAACAACGTTACGCACCCTGTTTGCGTTCTTCCTCAGAAGGCGAGTTTACATAGCAACGTATTAGTACATAGAAGTGGTTTCGGATCAAACGAGTGTAAAATAAATACTTACGCTGCTACGTAGTTTGAAAACGCATAGAAAATAAATATGTATAGCTTTGGCAATGCAAATACAGTTGCGCAAGAGTACACTGGAGTGTGGACGGTATGTTTAATCAGAAAATAATATAAACAAATGTTGGAAAGCAGTTTTACATTAAAAAAAATAATAATGTATCTAATTTTAGAGAAAAACATGAAACGTTACCAAAATAATGATAGGGTTGTAAGAAGAGCTTCAGGGTTTTTTAGTGACGTCCTGTTGGACTTTATTACCAGATTTTGACCAGATTCCGTGGTCACGGACCCGATCGTACACTTGGACGCTGCAATGATCACAAGACTGCAAAGTACTTAAAACAACAATTACGTTTTATTAGCACAGGACTTGCTTTTGCGGGAAACATTAGGTTCTACGCAGGTTAAAAATAGTCCTAAATGATGTGTTGGATATGATAATGTAACAAATATACATATTCTTTTTTTTTTGTTATGGAAACGAGCGGTGTGTTAGTGGGGAAAAGCTCTGCTTCCACGAGCCTCCAGGCCACTCTCCTAATTATCTGGAGCCATGCTTGAGTCGCACTCCATTCCCCTTCTATTTTATGCTAGTTGGGGCTAGCAACTCCGCTACGTGGCTAACTCACAAAAGCCATTCCCTAGAAGACTGAGAGCTCTGGGAAGCCTTTCCTGGAATGTTCTCAAGATAACCTAACAGAATACATTCGTTAGTGGTGATAGCGTCAGCAACCATCAGCCGGTGGTATATTTAAAAGATTAAAATGTAGGGCTGGTCAGATGCCTTCAATAAAGGCAGAGCCGTCTCAAGCTGAGCTAATAGCAGAAAATGATTGAATGAACATTTTAATTTCAATTTATTCCCACATTCCCTTTTAATGAGAGCTACAGAACAAATATCTATTGAAAAATCAAGTATATCATTGATCTGGAGCATATTTGAAGCACTCTATTAATGCATTATTATTATTATTATTGGGCAAAAATGGATAGGGTCATGCTGAAGTGGACAGGTCTACTTATTGCCCTTCGGTCATTCCAATATACCCCCCCCCCCCCGAATATGGAAAAACCAGTCCCGATTAAATGCCTGGTCACTACTTAGTCCTTGTGAAAATGCTATATTTCAGCTACTTATTCCCACCAAAAAATACAATACTCTACGCAATCTGTTTCTCACATTAAAATTGTAGAAACGCAGTCATTTGCCAAGTTCAGTGAGTACATTTCTTGTTGCGAGAAGAAAGCTATTAGAAGCTAAAACATCCCCCGTAGTATTTAGTGGAGTGTTAATGTTCCAAGAGAGTTAATTGCAAGTGATAAACTCCGTGATGTAGGGTGCTTTGTAGCTATATTTACTAATGGAAAAGCTGAGAGACTTGCTATATTTCACACATACCAGCCGGTTGGTATCCAATTTAGTTTTATGATATGGTGTCATTATGTCTTCTGAAATCGCTCTTTAAGATTGTTATTACCGCTTCATCTTGTAGACTAATTGGTGTAGAAGTGATTTACTGGCGCAAGACTATAGGAAGCCAGAGTAGGCATGACATAATGAGGACATTAATTAACTTAAGGCGAGAGTTTACAATTAATTAAAAAAAAAAAATTCAGTGACACTCAATCAAGCGGAAAAACTGGTAGAGAGATTTAGAACTCATTCTATGTCAATGTCCCTGCAAGGTCGTAGCCTTTTTTTGCAATAACTCTCAAAACCAGCCCATTATGTTAAATGAACTAGAAATACATCCATTTTTATTCTGCGGGGAAGATCGTTTTAAATCATACATTTAACATCAATTATGCAGCATTAAAAACATTTATATATATTAAAATGTTTGTGCTAGTGTCCCGCCAAGGAAATTGGAACTAGGATCATAAAATAAAGAGGTGATTATTGTTAAATAAGGTTTGAGTTTATTTAGGTTCATCGTTTTGTCGTCGTAAAAACGTGATTTAAAAAACTGAAATCATTGGAAAACACAGATACTTGTTCTAAAGCTAAGTTATTATTCACAATAATATTCAGTGCAATTTTTCCCAAAGAAAATATTAAAGGTGTTAATATAATATAAAAGACTGGATTGTATGAAGGTCTGTTTTGGAATCATGGTACCCTTAATAATACTAAGGTTTATCCATGGTGGTCAGAAGAAGACTAGAAGGTGGAAGAGATAATTGTATCTTTCATAATAAATCCCTGCACATTACTCTCTCGCACTCTCAGAGTGCCCTACCTATTGCCCTTCACAAAAGAGGACAGCAGAGACCACTACCATATGTCTTGGTTCTTCTTCTAGGTCTGGCCATAAAAGATAGGTTGAAGAATGAAGATAAATGGGAGGCAGAGAAGGGTTTCATTTGGTAGAATAGTAGAGGGCAGGGAGACTATAACACCTAGAGGTGAAGAAGGATGGGTTCTGTGGTTGATTAGCAGCTGAAGGATACATTAGATGACGTTGAAGATATAAATATGAAAAGAATATAAGCTTGGAGAGGAACAAAAATCAATGTTGGGAATCAAGGATCTGGTAGACGATAATTGTAAAATATTAGATGGGAAGGTGAAAGGGGCTAGGAGGGAGGCAGCTGGTAGACAAAGGGTTTGGGGACAGAAAGAGAGGAAAAGCGGTACAAGTAGAGGTATCAGGAAAATAGATTTAAAGGGAGCTGATGAGAAGAAGTAGGAACACTTTGTAGAAAGAGAGGAAAAAGGGCTAAAGTATAAAACTTAAATAGAAAGGAACTGATAGAAGGAAGCTGGAGGAGACTGGAGAACAAGACTATGGAGAAGGAAAGAATAGGAGGGAAATTGAGGGTTTAAATGACAAAAACATGGCTGATGGTAAAATGAGGAAAAACAGAAATATCCCTGTTCTCGGGCCTTCCAAAGTATTTTGTTCTCGTTTATTGGGCTGATAGCAGAAACCTGATATCAAGGAACGCATATTGTGTCATTTTCTTTCATCTTACATGTGCTTATCTTAAAGATTTTCATGTTGTCTCGGTGGAATAAACAAAAATCTCAGTGATTAAGAACTTTTTTCAAATCAGCGGTTTCCATGGCGATGTTCCCACTTGATTATGTTGTACTGTTTTAGACCTTTCCTTCTATAGTTAGATTTTAAAGAGTTGAAGCCCTTCACAAGGTTATCACATGACCTTTTATATTAACCCTTTAAAGGCGGGAATTTGATTTATGGTTAGTCTCTTCCATATACTAGAAAATAAGCAGTTCTCTAAATATATCTAAGTAAATATACGCCTTTTGATATTTGTGTGTGTATGAGTATGTATGTGTATATGTATATATATATGTATGTATATGTGTGTGTGTGTATATGTATATATACGTATATGTGTGTGTGTATATGCTTTTGTGTGTTATGTTCGTCATCACTGATCTAGTGCCTCCCTATTAAATCACTTTAATATAAATGATTTCAAAATGTTAATAAATAAATTTCTTACCTTAGGAAGAAGCTGCAGCTCACCACCTCCTCTAGCGTCCTATGGTTCCTGTCACTGATTGGCTAGTAATTAGCACTTTTCTGAAAGTTAACTTCTGTGCGGAGGAGGTGTTTACTCAAAAAGCCGTAACCAAGGCTGCTACTAATGTTTTGGGGATTTTTGTGCAGCGTATTTAATACTTCACTTGTCTGTGAGTTTGGGTAAAACATGTCTATTACATTGAATTGGTGCACTATAACTCCAGGAATATTTTAGGAAGAAAATTGCAATTACTCAAGCTGTATCTGTAAAGCCGGTCTGCCAGAAGGTCAGGCATGTGCTATTATGTCACAGTATCGCAATGCCATGCGTGTTGCACTTAACGAGTGCCACATGTTACAAAATCAGTTTATACATGCACTGTTGGTGGTACGATTTCATGTGCTGATACTCCTGTCTGGTACACCTGCTCATTTGCATATGGTGTCGGATGTTAATAAATCATCCCCTACACCCCCTTTGACTCTTCCTTTAGCGACGGTCTTAATGATGAGTAACCTGCAAGTTAGTGTAGCTCATTGACGCTTCGTTATCTTGTTTCCCAAGTGCACTAGAATTAAACTTATCATTTAACATCGGAACTGGAAAAGGTAGATGATGTAAGAAAAATCTAGAATGCCTGAAATCTTTATCAATGTTATTTATACCACAAAATATCGACTTCAATAGTAGTGCCCTTTTTTTCTACCATTTAAACAAGCAATGAGACCCAGTTTATGAAAAAACACTTACTCCCATTTAAAAAAAAACCTTCTCTCCTCTACATCCCCTTCTTACTTCAGTGCCCTTTTCTCTTCCACCTAAACCCTCTCACTCGACTCAACCCCTTGTTTTCCATCAGTCAGGCACACCTTTTTATAGACCCAAATAAACCTTAGTGATGTATAGATACCATCATAGGCAATACAACCAGCGTTGGCTCAAGCAGACCTAAGGGAGTTGTGAGGAAAGAGGAAAAATAGGAAAGAAAGAGGAAAAGAGGAAGAAAGAAGACCCTGGCCACAACACTCTTGTCTACCTATACATTTGTTTATGTGTGTGAGATGATAATGATATTTGAGGACCCCACCTGGTGTTTTTCTCAGTGGTATATCACAACTGCTTGAACACAAGTGACTTAATTCCGAATATATTTATCTGAGAAATAGAGGATTCCATAAAAACTGTTGTTAGAACCATTTGGTTGCCATAGAATAGTATGATAGACTATTATGCTCAGGGTCAGCTCATGTATAAAATATATTAATTATATCATAATAATAATAATAACTTAAGAGTGGTGCTTTGGATGTGATAAGGTAAAATACATTTTTTGCAGGTATATACTGGATTGTTGCTTGTTCCATAAAATGCGGCTGCAATAAAAGAGCTATATAATTCCAGACGGGGTTTATATATGACTTCTTAACTAAGGATCCGGTTCCAAGCATAACAATGAACTGGAACACATCACGAAATCTGCTTTACTCTTCAAGTCTGGATCCTGATGACAGCGAAAATTCAAAGATCACTCTTGTTTCTTGTTAGTTGACTGTATCCTATCAGCCAAACTGCTTCACACAAAGGAACAAACTGTTTCTAGCAGTAAAGTTATAGCCAGTAGACTGAAATGGCATGGTGTATTTCGCGAAAACATCGTTAAACTATAACAGAAGAAATTAAAGCTCTGTAAAGGATATTTTTTTCCAGATAGTTATGCTTCAGCAGAAACATCCCTATCGATAATATTCACATTAAAGAGGGATTATGTTATGTTTCTGTCTGTGATATTCGTATTCGAAGGAAATGTTCTCTAAATTCTCAAAATTCACTATTTGAAATAAAGCTTGCAATCATTCTCTGGTCATAGACAACTAGACATGGTTCTCCTTGGAGGTACAGAAGATGCAACTGTCTGTGACTGACTGAGTAGCCCTTTTCATCCTTTGGTCATCTCTTAATCTAAAAACATAATCTTCCCACGTGGCCATCTAATGATGCACTACAAATGAGCATTATAATTGCTCCTCAAGCATGATGGGCAGAAGTTCCCTCTCCGCTTCCCACCTCTAGCCATATCTCCAAAACGGGTGTCTCGATATGGACCCCTGAAACGTTAAGGTTATCTTCAACTTCATCATGGTAACAGTTTCCACGGCCCTTTACATATGCAAGGTTAAGAGGGCGCTGCAATTAAAGTTTAGATAGGACACATTGAGCAAAAATTCTGACTGATGTAACAAACATTCTAATAGTTTTGTTTATTTTGTTTGTCCGGCTCAAATAAAAAGTGTACATGTGAAATAAACATTGGAAAGACCAAAACTTCTAAACCTATTTATGAAGCATTTCACAAGCAGCGGTATCAATAGTAAATTATATATATATATATATATATATATAATATTTCTAATTTTATCCCCAGGCTTCTTCACCTACAGGTGCGCACATCAAAGCAGCTTGTAGAAGACACCACCCATTTTGTTAAAGTAATAATGCTTACCTTGTAAATTAGCTCTCAAATCCCTTAAACCATGTATTTTTTGGCTGGTGCTCTTTTATAAATACATATGGTTTGACATTTGTGGCTATGGCCTTCAACTGTATTTTTTTATATAAATTTCAAATGTCCGGGGGCTTGATATGATGTTTTGCTATAAGTAATAAAACTGCAAATAATGATGGAAGATCAGGTCTTCAATCATATGAGAAACATGTTTAAAAAAAAAAAAAATTTAATTAGTAAATAATAATAGAATAATTAGTAAATAATAATACCTCTTTTTAATTTTCCTTTTCTTTGAAGCCTATACTATTCTTGCTTTTCTCTTAATGCAAACGTGATTGTGTCTTGTAAGGCCAAGGTGTATCATGGGGTCCCCGGTCTTCACCAAATGAAGGCACAGTCCCTAAAGAGATATGTAGCGATGTCCTTTCCTCCCTATCTAGTCAAAAAGGCTGAATCTTTTCGGTTGCCCTCCACAGAAGAAGGAAACCACAGAGATGAGAAGTTGAAGCTGGACCACAAGTCTACTTCATTGACTATATACCGGGCTTCTATTATCAGTGTTTCGCCTCTGACAAGTGATGGTCCAATGTGACTCAAATACCATATACACATGGAGTCGAAATTAGTGGACTTCACTTATAGGACTATCCCTTTAAATGGAAATAGTGTCTTGTGGGACTTTCCTCAGCAAACGCATTTATATAAAGAACCTACGCACACTGCTGGATACTTTGGACTTAATATTTTTTGTTTTTTTTCCACCCATTTTGTTTAATTGTTATATGGTCCTAAAAAAAAATGAGAATGGTTTGATTGGTAGACACCAGGTGAAATGGATAACCTTGTGCATATGGTTAACTCATTATACCGTTATTACATTTTGATGAAGCAAGCATTGACTCTTTTGCTTTCAACAAACAGAATAATAGAGAAGAGAAGAGTGTAGTTTTGTTTTATGATATACTTTTGTGGTGTCGAGGTCTGGAAATACATACATTTATAGCATATTTCCTTCATACAACAGAACAGATCATCAACACATTTGTAGTCTTAAGAAAAGAGCGGCAAGGCTTTCTGTTTAACTTGATGCTAATCAAAAAGTAATACAAGATATGTTGGTTTTCATCTCAGGCTTTTTATATCAACATCCGTCAAAATATAGTCAACAAGGGGGTCCATGCCTGGGCTCATGTAAAGAGTTTCCCAAGGGGAACACAGAAAGGGCATAAGAGGGTTGTGTTGCTGGGACCTCCATTAATTATTCTCAAGGTTCTAGATGGTGATTCCCATCACATTTCTGGGTAGCTGTTGATCTCTGGGCACTATGGGCAGCTTCCCACCAGAAGATCAGGGAAGAGGGAATTTAAAGATTTTGGCCATTACCTGGTTTATGGTTTTTCTACACGCCATTCCACACACAGCCAGAAGGCCAAGGTCAAAAAGACTTTAGGCAACATTTGCTTGATAACTGGATAGTCCCTGTGCTCTTTTTCTTTGCACTTTCTTTCTGTAAATGCATTTCAGACAGGGCTGTCTAGTGCTCATTGAGTTTGTTGTCTGACAAATATCTGGTTTCTCACTCTCATCCCACCAGATCCTAGATAACTAAGCTTTGTATCTTAGTATAACTAGCTGCGTATCTTCTGGCAGAGCCTCTCCTTCTAGATTCCTATAGATCAGGAGGCCATAGCCTCTAGATAAAGTTCTAGGTCTAGAGACACACTGAATGACTGCGTTATTAAACAAAGAGTTTGGGACATTTTTCTTCTTTTAGTACTTAGGTTCTATCAAATAACAAAGGAATTATAAATAAAACCTGAAATCTAAAACATAGAAAACTAAAACATGAAATAGTGTCCCTCAAGCTTGATAAAATCTCGGCTGACCATCCAAATCTCTTGGCCGCTTAACCCCACCGCTTTAATGTTCGTCATTACTTAGTGTTTCCTTTGGAGAAGACGGTGTGAGGTTTTCATGCCTGTAGGTCTTTCAGCAACACGGTTTATAAATATTATATTCAAGACTTCTTTTTTTTATATATATAGATGTTGCGGGCTCTGCGACGGCAAACTGCCTTGGGATAGAAATATTTAAAATTGTGTTTATATAGTTAAAAATAAAGTAATTCGATTATTTTTTCAAGTGGAACTCTAGAGTTTTATGCTGTTGTTATGCTTAGTGGACGAGATTGCTTTTGCATCGATCTGCTGCAGTGGAAAACAGAATCACAATAAGGTATCCAGACAGGTTAATTATTCATGTCCCAAAGAATACAATAAAACTTAGCTGCATTCTTTAACCTTTTCACGTCCCAAATAGAGCAAGCAATGTTCAAGGTCGGCATTGTATTCTCTGATCCCATATGGACAAGAAATGGATGCAGAGTTTAATACTTTAATAACGTTTAGTATCACTTTGATATTGAAAATGTCCTTTTTATGACATTTTTATAAACCCAGACAGCGTGCCAGATAGATGTACTCTGAATTTCTGCTCATCCCTCTAGCCCGCATAGGCTTAGGATTTCCATTCCATGTTATCTCATGTGGCGATAAATACTTCCAAACTGAGCTTTATTAACCTTTCAACAAGCATAAGACTTCTTCTTTCTGCAGCTCTAGAGTTACTCTTGTATTTGTCACACGAAAACAATTTTTTTTTACCTTACTTTTTCCATAATTTGCAATTTCATAGCGAGGGTATTAATATTTAATGGAACAGTGGTTCCATCCTCGTATAGAAACCACATCGGATACCACAAACCTTGTATTTTTAAGATTATTTTTAGAATGGAATCTACTATGGAAAAGTAATATAGGTACGCCTCTATTAACCCCCACATTTTGAGGTTTCTCTGGGTGGTAGCAAACATGCTTCTTCCATCAATACCAACACATAAAAAAGATAAACTTCTATCAAGATACAAAACAGGTTTGAGGATGGACAGCTGCTTAATAGTCGGTACATCCATGTTCGGGAGGTTCTCAAGTTTTAGCTCTCTTGTGCTATTACACCGGAGAACTGAAAAGTGAGGCAAACTAACAAACCCATCTTTATGGGCCATTATTATAGGGGGTAAAAAAAATCAGGCCTCTTCCAATGGGTACTTAACAAATATTCAAGTGTCACCGTTCTTCAGCGCTTTCCTTCATGGACGCAAACATCAAAAATGCCCCAAGCTACAATCTAATGTAAACTGCTTGTGGTTTTGAAATTGACAATATAATTGCATGGAATGGTTATTTTACTCTATGTGGGCCATGCCTACAGTCCTTTTATTTGCTACCTGAGCAGCTACGGTGCCTTATTTGTAAATGGCCAATGTACAATGAGGTAGTAAGTCCATCCTGGGCAATGTTCCCATGTTAATTATATCTCTAGTCCTCCATGTTTTAAAATGAAATTGGACATTCCCACTTAGATGAAACTAGCACTGCCCATCTCTATGAACACCTAGTTAAAGACCAAACACAACTTTGTGGACTTGTATGTGGCGATTGACTGCTCTTTGTGTGCATGTGTGTGTGTTGTATATGACATATAGGTAATTTGGGACGTAAGGGAAGAGATGGCCAATGGACACTGTAAGACGTGATGGTGTCTAAAAGCATTTCAGTGGTGATCCTTGAGTGTGTCTGTCACAATGAGTACAAGCAAAAGGCAACACAAGGCATCTAAAAACCAGTATGACTTGATTGTGGACAAACTGGAATGAACCTACATCTCCTTGGTTCCTCATGTTGGAAACCACTGCACAATTAAATTTGGAACTATGAACATTTCATTCTGTGCTAGATGTCATATATTGAAATGTAGTGCAGCTGGTTTCAACTAGAAGTATGGCGTATCACGAGGCCTCTCATCTACGGGGGTACAGCAAGTTCAGAAAACACAGTATAATTACAAACCTCTATTTCTGTTATGATAATTCATAGTATTATAAATTAATGTGTGTGTGTGTGTGTGTGTTGTGGTTGCTGGAACAATTTAAAGATCTAAAATGATTTGTTGTGACTCTCATCTCAGAAGTCTTTGTCGGATGGTCGTTTTTTTCCTCCCAGCACCTCTAGGAGCTAAAGTGAAAAAAAACATAAAAGGCCATGATGCATGTGACAGTAGCTGGCAATATCTTTAGCCAATTGCTTTCTGCTATGGAAAACTACTACTAAAAAGAATCTTTAGTTACTTGGCTTCCTCGATGTTCCATGTGCCAAGGGTACATCTGGAAGGACCCACATCCTGTCCTTCTCCCCTCTTTGTGAAATGTATCCAGGTTGTTTGTTTGATGGCATTTCAAATAAAGGCCTCTCTGTGATGGTTATTAGCTCTCTTATGTGGGATACGTCTAAATACATGTGTGTATATAATTACCTAGCTTTGCAAACTTGGCAACACAATTCATTTTCCCCCAAAGATATTTTGTTTCTTGCCTGAGTTCAAATAAAGATCCATGTCTGATTTTCCCACAAAGAAGTCACTGCCTACTATTGTTATTATTATTATTATACAAATAATGCCATTTATTGTATAGATTGGGGTAGCTGTGTTCATTCACCAATGCAGTTATTCATAATACTGTACTTTGAGGACTCATTTTAGTTTAACAGCCTTCAAAAGGAACAAATACTTTTGCTGGTTGATTTGTAAACTAAAAACCGAAACAAAAATCGTAAGCACTTGGAACCCCAAAACATGCCCATTCAGCCCCCAGTTGTGTTGTGCTATCAGTGCACCCCCAAATTGTATATTTTTGTGCGGCCATGATTTTTGGAACATGGACATGTGTCTAAATTATTCTTGACCTGGGCTTTCCAAAGGGGACACGTCTACTTTGAAGCCTTACGAGGAAGCATTCTGTTGGGATTGCGTGATCTCTAATGGAAGGTTGGGAAGGTATGGTGTGCCGAACACCTGCTTACCTATACTACCACCAGTCTGTATTCATGTAACTTAATGACAGAATAAAGCTTCCACAATATGCGGATGCCATAGGTCAACAGTAGAATTTTCAAATGATTGACAAGAAATCTGACGGAACTCTTCTCCAAGTCCTCATGAACTCATCCATCAAAAAGGAAATTTCTTACATTGAATTAATATGGTTCGAATTAACACCATCCCACCAACGTATACTGGCTGCCTGATGTATGGGGCCTGAATACACTCTTTGGTAGTGCTGTTTGTCTTTTCAACACCAGGTGGCAGAATATGAATGAGAAAATAGAGTCAAAGTGGGGGTAATGAGACCTTTAATTTACATGATCTCTACCTACTTCCAATAATAGATAATTTACTGAAAGGCCTATAGAGTTCCTCGATGGTGTTCTGATATATGACCGTGCAAAAAAAGGATGAGAGTGGAGCCCGTGAGCACGTGATGTAGCTGTATTACTAATTTAAAAACACAGGTCTACAAAGGTTGTTATTGGAAGGTGTTTAACCATTTGAGTACCAGAGTGGTGAGCATGACCATTAAAGGGTTAATAAGTGCCAATGGCGATCATATCAGACATGTGAGCTTACAACATAGTCTTACCAATCATTGGTAAGGGGAATTAAATTAGCTCATATTAGGAAAGAACTAGCTATTAAGCTAAGCCCAAGAATAAATATAATTAAGCACATATTTCCAGATTCTCCTGGGTTTGCAATAAAAAAGCGTGCAGTAGTAGACGCCACAATGTTTGCAAACCTGGAAGTGTAAATTCCTATTAATAATAATTGAGAAATCGTGGAACATCTGCCTGAGTCGTGAGATAGCTTCGGAATACTGAACAGCTGCCTCTGCGTAGCCCGAGATTTAAATAATCTGCATGAAAATTCCTTTACATTAACCCCGCTATGGCATGCATTCATATTATCAAATGTCGCTCTCTAGAGCTGTGCGTAGAAGAAGGCTGAGCTGGCAAAACATTTAGTTGTTTGTATGTCTAAAGATTCCCAACCACTCCTATAGAATGAATTACATCCAAACCTAAAATTCTAAGAGCCGACTCAAACTCAGCAGAGCATCAGATGCCACAATCGTCACTATATCTGGAGGAACATCAATATTCTTGAGGGTTTTAGGATTTCTTCCAAACTCTTAATCATCAGTGATCAACTTGGTGGAGATTATGTTGGAGAATATTGTACTTGATGCTATTGAAAGCTATTTTTGGACGCCCTTGGTGTATAATTGCTTGGCCCTTCCTTACCTTCACCTACCTATAATGGGAAAACGCGTTGTCCTTTGGCTTCAATGTGTGCCTTGATAATGTTCTGGTACGAGACGTTATATTACACCACTCCAGATAAGTCTTCCCATCAAGAAAATGTGAGGTGAACCGAAGTTTCCATCTATACCTTACTAACAATTGTATACAGGGAATGTTTAATTTTATCTAAATCCCAGAATGACGTACATATCCATACATATCATGCCATATCACTTGACAGCTAGAAAGTAAAAAGTCAAGTATATAAATCAATTTAACACAATTTGGTACAAACATCAACTTGTATCAGCTCAACTTACAGAAATCGACACTTACATTTTAGACTTCCTCTCAGGTTACATTGTGGCTGACTTTTACTTACACCATACTGATGTCTTCATGTTGTGGGTTTTTTTTAACCACAAAAGGGATCCTGCACCACGTTCCTTTCGAACAGCCTCACCGCACAGGGTTATTATGGACGTACCCTGTAAAATATACAAATCTCCCGAGTTTAACATATGGTAAGTAGTATACGATATGCTGTACTATGCAATGGACTGCATATCATTTATGCCGTTAATACATTTGACTAAATATATGTATGGATCATCTCTATGGTGATACATATGGATTTAAGCCCATTCTTGGAAACCAAACATTTTTCTTTCTGTAAGTGGACCCATTTGTTGACAAAATGCCCACTTGAGGAAGACAATGGTCTACAACAGTCATTAGCTTGTCCTAATCAATCGACCTCTTTTTAGTGAATGTTTTCAATGAGTCAGATAATTCCTTCATCCATGTTTCATTTGTTGTTATTCGTTTTTATGTTTTATGCTGTGTTTGCTGGTCCGCTCCTTTGACATTATAGTTAAGATAAGTACCAAACCTTACATTCCCTGTCCCTTACATTTAGTCTCATCGGGATTTTACAGACTAACCCCCAATGACAAGGCCACCGCTTGATACCGGGATTTACGTACAATGTTTAAATACCCCTGCCTCTGCCTTATTGGGGCTGCATGGACCCCAACTTCCAAGCTTTTCATTAGCAAGTTCAGATTTGTGACCCAAGTTCTCCTATCTCTCGTTCATCCCCCTGATGTCCCCCTTTTCTAGGAGATCAGATTGTTTGCTGGGTATGAGTGGATGTCACCTTCCTTTTTATTCTATTTTTGCATTTAATCACCAGGAATCTGTATTCATCATTAAACCAGTGATTCTATTAGATGTGAAATCCAAATATATCTACCAGGTAATCTTGAGATTCTCCTGAATGTAAATATTTTTACTATCTGATGCGTTTATTAACTGCGTGTTTTGTAGACAACTTGGAGGGGATTTTTGTCGGATTTTCAACAAGTCTTCACTCCTGACATCTTAACGGATGTTTGCACTAAGTAGCTTTTAGTGGTATTCTGTTGAAATTAGGCGTCTTGTTTTCTTTTCTACAAACCCTTGGTTGTATTGCCTACAAAGACAATCCATGCGCCTTCACTAATCCAGTCTAAAAGTAGCCTAGTACTTTTGAAAGGATGTCCAGTAAGGAAAACATATCACCTTAAGAAAGGGGAGAAAATTTGCTCGAGACTCATCGTTGCTTAAAAGCTCCTAGTCTAATTTGTTGATCTATTTAGTAAAATTAATTAGGCGACCCAAGATTGGGTTTCATGGCAGACTAAAACCAAGCTTTTGAAAAGGAAAGGTATTCAGCTGGGAAGCTTTGATGATTTGAATGAGGCCTAAACTTTTTTTTAGGCTACTGAGTTCCATCACTACAAAGAAAAAAAGATCCCCACTTTTTTTTTCAGTTAAACAAAGGCAGCGGATTATGGGCATTCTATTTTGTTCTTTTTTAGTAAACTATGAAAAACACCCAAAAATATAGTGCATCCATTTTTTTTACCCCATTTTCTTTCGGCAGTGGAATGGTAGAACAAATATTTTTTTACATGTTTAGATTTCTAAATAAATCAATAAAATAATAAATAATAATGATAAAAAAATAATCAACAAAATTTCTTGATCAAAAATGTTAAATGGAATATATATACTTTAATCCTGGCATGAACAGCAACTCTGAATCAGGAGATTAGACCTAGTTTTTGCATCAGTGGTTTAAAAAAAAGATATATTCATAAAATAGAAATGGTAGTAAATAATATTTTTTTCTTTATACTGTACTATGTATTTTTACCTTTATTATTTATATTTATGATTTATTTGTTTAAAAAATATATATCATTAGAAGAATAGACTGAAAATCTTAACTAAATAATTGACAATATTATGTATATCTTATACATATTTATTTTTATTATGTATATAGGGTATATATATATATATATTTATATATATACATATATATATTTACGTATTTATATTTATGTTACTAAAAAAATATAACACTTTACCTAATGTATCAAACTAGGTATTAATTTTTGCCATTAACACTTTTACTTTCACCTACTCGCTGCAAACTACCCACACTCAAATTAGAAATTATCCGCAGATAAGGCGGTGCACACTCTTTGCAACAATTTGCGGTTACTTGACATGCTTTCCGGAAAGGTAATTCATAATTTCCCAGGGTGAATTTCCATTAGAGATGGTGTGATGCTTGATAAAGTAATTAGCACTTTCAGGTAGTTCTCATGCATATACTTTTAGCTAATCTTCAAAATAGTTCTGAAATATTCAAGTAAAGAAACAAACATGTTTATGTATAATTGTTAAGTTTTCCTAAAAGCTGTAAATTTTAGGATATTTTTAGAAACGCCTACTTTCTCATTACAGTAAGGCTATCTTTAAGCACATATCTGACCCTAAACTGAGCAGTCAATAAGGATGAGGAGCGAGGGGGTCAGGTATAGGATGTGGCCCCACCATGGAGAAAACCACATTTCCACCCAGTATATGCGGCACCTCTCATAAGTCTTGAAGGCCAATGCATGCCAACAACCAATCAAAAAGTTCGGATGGACATGGAAAGCTACTCAGCATGGATTCTCTCGGTGCTTCGGGTTCAGAATGATAGTCTTATTTGCTATATGCTCATCTATACCATCCCTGATGCATCTGTTATGTTTGTCTGATGTAATGAATGGAACATATGAGTAGAATAGATTCCAAGGACTCAAATCCCCCTGTCCATCTTTCATCCCCTGGTGTCCGTCTTTTTAATGAGCTCAGAGCGTGTGGCATGTTCAGACCCCTAAAAGTTACAATAATATGTAAAGAAACAGCAGAACATTGGTTTAATCCCATAAAAAAAATCACAAAGTTTTACTAAGTTGTTTTCAGTTCCTATGGCAATAACCTATCAGTGCCTGCTTTGGCATTACATAATGTGTTTCCTGCTGAAATTATGAATGAGACTGAATTTTAAATGATGAAATAATTACTTCTGGGAAAGGTCTGAGCAGTACTAAGAATCTCGTTTCTAATGTTGCCTTTAGCTAATTAAGTGTTAAATTCAGTGGGCTAGGAATAACGACATCTTTATTTACATACCTAGCGGATCTACACGGATGCCGTGAGATACAGAGTTACCTTTTTAAAATACTTTAATATCAAGTTACCGCCGCTCAAGGCGCAAGAGTAGAAGTTCCTCGGGCAAAATCAGCAGTTCAAAGTTGTGTTTATGATGCAAATTTTATGAGATGTGACCAAGCTTTAAAGAAAGAAAAAAAAACATCTTCGGGTGAGGGTCTGCCGACCTTGAAGACCACTCCAGTGGCCCAAGTTGCATTTCCAGCTTTTCATCAAACACATAAAACATTCAAGGTTACCAAAACCGGTAAGATCTTTGTATCTACAAGAATAGTTACTATTTAATAAAGGTCTTAAGATTTCATTATACATTCATCATACCCTATACAGGAGACATCCTTGAGTGAACCCACCCCACCTCACTCCACCTTTGTGGGTCACATCAAGCACCTCAAATATTTTGGAGAGCTTTGACCAGACCGACAACTTTTCACAATGCTCTACTGGTGCGCTCATACAAAGGCGCCTGATTTTGTTAATTACTTTTTTTTATAGAGAAGGAAAGAGGTGTCTCTCTTACTCTACTTGTAAAATAATCTCCAGTTCACGATTCACCTTAACATTGTGAAAAGCTATTATCACAAACCTGATTGCTGAGATTTTTTTTTGTTGTTTCTCTCTGCTAATCCTTCAACAAGTCCATACACCTCTTGAGAACTGTGTTTGGAAAGGAAGGTTCGTCTCATATTCTTTAGTTTAACCCTCTGTCAAGTCAGCCTCTTGGTGGATATTGAGCATCTTAGGTAGAGACATAACAGTTAAAATATATAAAAAAAAGCATTTTGTGAAAATTGTATCTCATTCAATGTAATTAAGTAACCTGGAAGTAATTAAGCTGTGTGGTTTGTGCTTATTTTGGACAAATAATTTTAGCTGAGATACCTGATCCTGGCGCATGACAAATCTCTAGATCTTCTTACTCTATTTGACTATTTATTTTTTTATTTTATAACTAAGTAGCAATGATTTAGGATTCTATGGTTTATCACTGAGGTGTTGAAGACTTGTAGCAATCCTTAGTTATTTATTGGCCCGTTAGCTTCATACAATGGTTATATGAGACCAAAGAATGTGTCATAATTCCATTCAAATTGGAAAAACTGATGTTCTAAGAACCCCAGCCTATAGATATATATTGCATTTTACATTTTTTTCAAACTTTTTCTTCTGTTTTGTGGTTATTTTACAGATAATGAATGCCAGAAAATAATCATGCATTCTGTTGGTACAGGACAACATTGGTACAACATTCTGTTGCAGGATCACTGACATAACCCAAAACTTCCCAGGTACTGATATGAGCCCAGTTTTTACATAGACAGACCCATGCGGTTAATGCTAAAAGGCTAATTGCATTATGGGATTCTCCTGAAGGATTCCTATAATGCTGGATCCTAACCATAACGTGATTAACCGTTTGATGGCACACGTTAAAGTTCTCTGAGTTTTCTGGGTGTACATTTGTTTAGGACGCTACATTCTTGAGTCATTTTCTTGCGTTTTTTTCCTATCCGAAAACTGTCAATTCACAAGGTATAGGCTACTTGCATTTAGCTATTAACCCTAACATATATATATATATAGTGAATATATGGTGAATATATATATATATATTAAATGTAATATTTATATATAATTACATTTCTATCATATTAAGGCAATTACTTCTGGACCAGATAGGCAGTGTGTGTTATTGTCAGAAGATAAATGCTGACACTCTTCTTTAATTATTATTAAGTTCTTAGGATATACATACAATTATTCGTTTGTCATCTTAACAACCTGGTACATTCTATCTAATTCCATAATCCTTCATCAACTTTCTCTTGCCAGCCTATATAATACCATAATCCTTGTTCTTATTTGCATTGCTTTTTTTAATCAGTTCTGATGTATCAGCGTCTTCACCACCCTTAGGGTCTGGACCTGCCACACCATAAATCTTATATAATGAACCCATGCTACTATTATTCTTATCACTGGCTGTAAACATGGAAGTGCAAAAAAGTCCTACAAAAGGGAGTCATTTATTAGAAAAGACATAGCAGAAACTATCTGACCACATTCTGGGCCACACCATATTTTTTTCTCTTACTTGTGTTGTCCCATGCAATTTTAGGCTCATTATGCCTAGATGACCCACATCGATTGCAAAAAACATGCTGGTGGGAACAGATCTGTCAGAAAGATGCCTGAACCAGCGCTGCGATGGAGATTGTCTCTAGATCGCCTCTGTGTTTAGTTATTTTGTTTGCTCAAACATTTTGTTGTTTTGGGTTGTGAATTTTTGTGGATGTGAAGACTTCACTGGGTCTCCTTTATAGGATCCGGCCAACCCAAGGCTTATGCCTGGGTGGGAAGAAAGGGGCTGAATATCCCTTTGGGTGAAGACTGGGCACTCGGCTCTACAGTTTGGATCTTGTTTTCACCGGCACTGTAGTAGACGACGAAGAGCATGATCCTTAATAGCTAAATTTGTCTATTAGTAAATTATAAGAGTCTATGCAAATAAACTGTGTATGGCATATAGCCATTCTCCTTCCAAAGAGGACCTTGAAGTATCATTACCTACGTTAGAAGCTTTACATTTCTTTGGGAGTTGCTAGCATTTAACGGGTACAGAGATGGGTATGATGTAGCCCTGCGTCTTCCAATTTTATGCTTATACATTACATATCACCCACCCACAAACTATTCAATTATTTTTTTGTGTGTTAAAGGCAGCTTTATCTCCATTCTCTTGTCAAATTAGAACCCCTTATATCTTCACAGCCCTGGCTTGACTTGTGGCGCTCTGTGGAGTGTTTGCCCATCTCTGTCTCTGTGCAAGGTACCACCCATGCTAATTAAATATTATATTTTATATATTATTATGAAATTCACTCTTCTTATAATAATTAAAGTAATACAAATATATTTTTTTAAATGTTAATTTTTGCACATGGTAGCACCAAACACTTATTTTCCTACATTTTTCCTAAATTTGTCCTGTTCTCCACCAAACCTTTAAACTGCAGCTGTGCATACATCGCAGAACCAGCTTGGAAAAAATGTTCACGAAAAATGAACGCTTGACATTTCCAAAATCCATATTGTGCATTGTGTTAGATAAAAGCACACCAGCTACACCACTCATATTTATTTCTGACAATCAGATGTCTCTGTGTGAACAAAATCCATCACAATTTGCAGGCCATCTGCCAACTCTGTAATCTTTCCAAACATGCCAACAACAAAACTGGTTTCTTATTTGGATAATCTTTTTTTTATTATTATTATTATATAGCTGTTAAAAGTGTTATAGAGTAAGAAAAGAGGGAATATGGCACTGAAACGGCATTTAACAGTGTTTTAAAGTGTACAGAACTAAAAAATGTAATGAATTATCCTCGTTGAGAACGCAAACTAATCTATACATAAAAAAAGCGAGAAAAGGGGATTAACATGTGTGACATCATCACGTGGCCTCATATGCAGATTAAATATTGCAGAAGATCATTTAAATCATGATTTTGCTTGATAAGGGCACAAAAGAGTCTGTTTCATGCTGGTTCTCAGGCCACTCATGGAATCACTGATGATATCGGGTAAGACATCATACCCTAGGGCTATCAAAGTGTGAGCAACCTTTGAAACAGGGGAACGAGATCCATGACTCCATTGTTAAAGAGACAATGGACCAGATAAGGAGGGACTGCGCCAGCAGGGGGGTTCTGATGAGTTTGTCCATAGTCAAGACCCCCTGCATCTGTGGCCTGCTAAAGAAACACAAATGTTTTAGCCTTTCTAAATGATAGGTCATGTTTTTTTTTCTTTCCTTGGAGAAGTTCCACAGCTTCTCATTATAATGTTGAAGACAAATTACTTACTCATCTAAAGCCTCTTCATTGCTAGTAGAGACATTCGGCTCACACTCCCCAGTCTGTCAACATTCGGTTTGATGTCTATGTAAAATGTTCTTGAACAGGCAGCATACCTTGTAAAAACGACAGTGCCGAATGCATCTGTGGACATGTATGAAAGAAATGAAGTGAATCCTTAATTGTCCTCTGATGACAAAAGGATTAGCCCTTAGGCAGGATCAGAAGAAACTTCAGAACTATCTGTGCTGAACAACACAGGTCAATATAAAGACATTTCGTGGACAACAATGTCATTGTTCTACCCGAAAACTTACAGTACCTGCCTTTCTGTGACTGCCAAACAAATTAAAATCATTTTTTGCTTTTATTATATTCCAACTTGCTAGCAATGATCCAAATTACGGGCAAGTCTATTCCGCTAAATAACGTAGTTAACAAAGTAGCACTGCGCCATGGGAAGGTATTTATTATTATTATTTTTATTATATATTTTTGGTACATTTTTATAATAACATAACGATAATGTCATGCATTAATATTAGCGGAGATTTTATAAAAATGGTCGAAAAGAATAAAAATAGACATGGAAGATTTATCAGAATTATTATTTCTGATGAATATTCTCCAATTCATGAAGCCAAATAAGAGGTAAAAAACACATTACATTTGAGAACTACATTCTGATTGGTAAGTAAGATGTTTTCAGACAAAACTAAACATTTATTTATGTACAAAAATAATACAACCTATGTAATGACCTTATATGGGAAAAAAATTGCTTTTATACAGCTTGTGCAAAAAAACAAACAAAAAAAAAAACGAGAGAAGCATAAAAATAGAGATATTTTTTAAAAGCACTTTAAATCTGTTTAAGCAAGTTTGTATCTGTGTCACTTCTTCAGTTTAATTTGTGCGCCTCCATAAATGTGAAATTCTTACATATACTAAACAAATACATTATCAGGCACTTGACTAAACATCGCTCTAAAGCTCTTTCCAGTTTTTTTTTGGGGGGGGGGGTTTGAAGTGACCTTTCATCTTTGCTATTTCATTCAGTTCCATACCGCTCTGGGCTCTGATGCAAACAAACCTTTATAAATATCCTAAGCTTTTAATGTCAATCATTGCAAATGCCGACAACTTTAAACAAACTGACCCCTTTTTCTTGAAGATTTTGACCAACTTTCTTTTGAACTGCTTTAATTATTCCAACATTTTCCAAGTAGAAATATGACTTTGAGTGTAACTAAATGTTTATTTATAAAGACTAAGTGTATATTAGGAATGAATAATGAAAATAAAAAAAAAAATTACCAGTTTTCTGTTTTATCTGGCCGGATTCAGCAGTGGAAAGATTAGAAAGCTGACATTCTAGGTAATTACATTGATGAAGCCCATTATTTTAAGAAAAGCTGTTTCCAAAAGTCTACGAGATGGCGATTTGTTGGGAATACGTCAGAAAAACTAATATTTAAAATGGGAATAGAGACAGCGGTCACAAACCTCAGTGTTTCTTTTCGTGACGACTCAAAAATTCAAGGGAATAGCGTGAGTTTATCTTAACCTTCCTGCTATTACAGGAACCAGCCTCTGGAAAATAAATAGCCAAGGTGTGCTAAGTTCAATCATTTGCTCAAAATAGAATTGATTCTGCTCAAGAACTAGATAACTGTACCATTACGCTCCACAGGAGGGCTAGCAACCTTCAGCCCAGGGAAAAATGCCCAAATAAATGGTCTAATAATTCCGCATTGGCAGACAACATGGAAATTGCACATTGTCCAGCCAATTGTAATGAAATAATCAACAAAAAATATCGCAACCAAGAACCATGGAAGGGGGCAGAGAGAGAGATTTTAGTCTTGTTGTATATACTACCTAAGGTCTGCCACCCCAGTGGTCACATGGGGAATTGCAAGTAAAACAAAAAGAGGTTTTGATAGTAGTCCAAAAATTGTCTCATAGCATATCTCTCCAATTAAATTTGTGGGTTAGTATATCACCAATTAAAAAAATGCATCAGTCTGAGGCAAGATTTACATCTCATACCACACTTAACTCATGGAGGACAGTCACCTGCGTAACCATGAAACGAACTTTTTCAAGCCCCGAGGTTTGGCCAGTGCCAACATGCCATAAGGCCACAGTGGACAGTGTGGGCATTGTGAGAGCAGCCTAATTAAGATTCCATTAGATGCTAGAGAGCAAGTAAGTCCATGTCTAGACTGACCTTATCGCTTGAGGTGAGCTGAAACATCTGTATGGGGTTGTTGTACCTCATATTTTGGGAGAAGAGCACACAATATAAAATATGTTGGGGTAAAGGTGTTTGAAAGCCTCTCCACTTAAAATTAAGAGAATAGCAGAGCAATTATTAAACACTAATCTACACATACCACCACTACCACTGCAAAGGATTCTGGTTTTGCATATGCAAATAAAGTTACCAATAGTGATCTTTTTGCCTCTATGTCTACTTTATAACTGGATACCTTGGAGCAAATGTCTGCTGTACTAGACAGCCTTTAAACCACAGCTGAGGAGAGAAGTACAGAAACTAAATAACCACTCATTATATGGGTGTTTCATCATTAACAGGCACTCATCAGCATGAAGCCAGTTACTGCTTGGAGCAGTATGAGAAGCACACACAGCATAAGTTATGGTGGGTAAAGGTGATAGAAAGCCCCTAGATGAGTTAATCTTAAACTGTTAATCTGCATGACATTTCACCTTGAGAAGGGGGGGGGGCTCTTGATGAAGGTGAGTGCAGATCTCTTGGACCTAGGGAGATACTAACCTCTTCTACAAAGAAAGCTTGCCTTGCGGTATGGTTGGACTGATACATTGATTGCATTTTTTTTTCTCTGTGATAATACAAGGTTGCTGTCTGTCCTCAGTGTGTTTATCTCAAGCTTTTATTTTTTTATGTGTAGTATGTACGCATTCTAGAGTCAATAGTACACCATACGCCATCATCCCCCACATGTTAAGAAGACATTAAAAGGTGGATGTTAGGCTAGAGTAAAGATGAGTAGATAATTATTGGAAGGTGTCAACAGTAAGACCCATCTCAATCTCTGTCAACCTCTTTCCTTTGTAGCTCCCTTGGGGGAACATGGTGACCCTTTGAAGCTGAGTGCCGCAAGGTGGCTCTTCCTGGAAGTTGAGTGAGGGCCCACGCCTACTTTCAGCATCACTCACACTAACTCCCAGTGCCACTCACCACCTCTTGTCTTACCCCTTAACACAGATGTCTCCCAATTTTCACACCTGAAAAGTTGGGGGTTGTGTATATATATTCCACTTTGCACATACCCATAACTGTTTAACAAACTGAGCTTAATATTAATACTAGCTTATCATTCATTACTAACCAATAAAGCAGCCACATCAATGTAGCAGGCTGCCCCTTGTCTTTAGCTGGCAATTAAAACTTAATTCTAGGTTACAGAACATCACAACACGAATAAGCTAAAGAGATTCTCATAGAATCATCTGCTAACAAACAAAGTGCTTTTTTTTTCTTTCAGTAACTAATTCCCCAGTTTCTCAGATCTATAGAAATCGGATCAAAAACATCCATGTGAAACACGCAGAGCTATGATGACATATTTAGTAGCTTGGCCCAACACATTAAAAAGCCAGATGAAATGCAGAATAGAACGACCCATCATTGTCATCACTCGGTAATAAGGCCATACTCATGTTGAGTTTCCATTTGTTAAAAACAGAAGGAAAATCTGCAATGTAGCTTTTGTGCCAATAAATACTTTTGTTATTTATTCATTAACATGTTCCAGGTTTTCACTAATATAAATAATAGTGATTGCATTGTATTTATCACAGTTACTGGGGCGAATTAGATGAATAATGTATTCCTTTTCTCGTCTTCTTCACTCTATATTTGCAGAATGCATAATTTTGACCTTCAGTAATGGACAACCTAGAAGTCATAATGTTTTGTTTCATTATATCATTTGCACCCCTTTTGAGGAGACTAAAAATCGGAAAAATTGTTATGACTTTACTTTGTCAACACCTATTTATCTCATCAACCATAATATTGCTTTGCACCCAATTGTGGGTCTTTTTCTATTATATTTGTCGAGTAAATTAAAAATTAAATATAAAGACTTTCATATTTAAACCCAAAATATTCTGTTAATTTGTTGGAACAATTTCCCACCCATTTTGTCCTGGATTGAAGACTGACGCTTCTCTTGTGCAGAATATAGCGGAATATGTGCCGTTAACCAATTGCCAATACCTGTCTTCTTCTGTAGCACATATCTGTAAACAATGCCTCCATAGCTCCAGCAAAGCACAGCAATATATATGCTATGTGATGACATACATTATCTCTCCAACTGCTGAAGGGAATGGAAGTTATTTGACATCTGGTTCAGCTAGCATTATAATATTGTACAGAAAATTAGGCTTTCTCAGAAATTGGATGGTGATTTTTTTTTCTGGACCACAAATAAATGCGCTTTCCTGCCATTTCAAGACTAAATGAAGTCAAATCAAGCTGTTGACATTGAAAATGCCATAGAAATGAGAGAAGGCAAATATTTTGCACCTGGGACTGAGTTAGAAAAGGCAGGGTGGCTTGGAAATTCCACAATAACGGACACAATTTAGATTAAAATGGAAACCAGGATGGAAATATTCATGGTATAAGGTTGACAGCAGGTTTACGCATACATTACACCGCTAACCCTGGCCTGGGTTTCCACCCCATGCATCATACATACAATTTGACAGCAGATAAAAAGCATGCCGCCCATCTAGTCTGCCTAAAACAGGGGCAAAATCATTAGGCAAAAATAAATATGGCGTCCTACTGTTACAAAAAGCAAAAGTTAAATTTGTTGTGTGTGCGAATTCAACCGAGCATTCTCGAATTTCATGGAACGTGACGCATCCAGTCTGTCTGAAATGTTAAGGATCTCGTACAAAAAAGATTTAGGAAGGCCCATGGTTTTAGATATACATATGTTCGACACACTTGCATAGGCCTGTATTCTCTATCCCCTAATTTTCTCCAGTTTTTGTTCAGTGGTGGTTTTGAGGAACCTATTCTGTTTGATGACTCTCTTGAGATGGTCTTGGATATTAAAGGTGGGAGGTTAGGCTAAGTTCTAGCAAGTCTGAGCCAGACCTATGGACCTTATTCTCTTGGCCGACGCATGCAAAAGACGAAAAGAGAGGCGGCATTTTGGCCGATACAAACTCTTTTCTCCCAAGCGAGTCACTGGGCTCCAGCACTTGTTGCTTCAACCACCTCTACGGTATGGGTTATATCCGTATTCTTCAAGTGAACATGTTGCAGATGACCTCAACTTCCACGAGGTTAACGTTTACAGATCTTGGAAATAAAGTACTCTGCTTTCATATCTAGTAATCCCTAAACAATCTCAGCTTTGAGGAAGCCACATACATGAGGCAAAACGCGTCGGTAAATACCAGATTGGTGACTAACCACCGTCTTTACATAAAACATTACATAAAACAAACAATTTTGTGATGTACCAAGAGCTATAACGTAAAGTACTAAATTTCTATTAAATGTTTTACACTGCTGATCGTTCCACGATTTTGGGAATCATTTTTATGAGTCTTCAAATCTACTCCCCTTGTGAGTGCGACACTATACATATAAAATTGTACTGCACTGTGCAATGGGATTTGTTTATATTTTTTTTATACGGTATGAACAATTATGAGGGTCATCCAGCAAGATAACTGTTTCTAGGGAATTTTATATATCATACATTTTATTATGTTACAAAAAATAAAAAAGCAATGGTAAAGATGAATTCAGAGGGACATTCGTATAGGGGAATTCAGACGGGGAAACCCTAATGGGACGATATTTTTTTCACAAATCATTAAGCGAAGGAATAATAAGTGAAAGGGTTACCTCATATATTGACAGTGGCTTCCCATTGATTAACAAGGAAAAGAATGACTTTCATTGTTCCCCGTACAATATAAACCCAATCTTAAAGCTTAATGCTCGCTTCATATCACACGGCGTTGATTAAACCTGCGTAAAGCACACAGCATTTTAAAATGTAATCAAACACGAGACTGTATATAAACGGAGAGCTGTTATACAAGGTCTAATGAAAGGAAATGATCATTTTGTCCAGACCACACACGGCTGATATTGTTTATAGAACTCGAGGAGCGCTATTCTTGCCGTATTAAATGCCCTATTAAATATTATAGGTTATGTTTACATAGGATAATGAAAAGATCAGGTAACACTATACCCTGGCATACGTGCGATACGTGCATTAGGCTTAGTGTTTGGAATAGTAAAGCTCCGGTTAGTTCTTAGCATAATCTAATCAAGCAGACCGCAGCAGGGCATGTGATAATCATCTTTAATCTTTTTCTCTGATTTTTTTTTTCTTGTCTCCTTTCCTTCAAGTCTACACACAGCGCATTCGCAATGACCTTCTGATGACCGTTCAATGTCCAGGTACGTGGCACTGTGTTTTGCTGTTACATGGCAATATTTTTTAATTATGTATATTGTGAGTATAGCTATTACTTCCATATTATTATCTTTTGGTGACAAAAAATATTCAAGATAGGGGAAAAGGTGGGAACATGGGATATTTTGGCACATTAGCTAGTGATCGGACCTCTTATTTCTGTAGTGGCACTAGTTGTCCAAAGCTTAACAAAGCCTTAGAAAAAAGACAAATAATGGTATGTTTAAGGAATACTTCTGAAAAGTTATTTAACATTGAAGGATTTATTGATTAACCTGAATATTTGGTTTATTTGATCTGTTGACTGGGCAAACGTGTCTCTCTTGTGCCATCCTTGAGCATGATCTCGTCCTTAGCATGCAGGGTACACGCAACTACACACAGCAAAAACATAAGAATGTGACGTGCAGCTCCATGTATCCAGCAGGCAGCCACATTCATGCCATTTGTCAGCAGTTGGCCTTAAAGTGCCAGGGCCATTTTAAATCCCCAATGCATTCCTGATTGGCAGTACATTGATTTGAGATAGTCAAGAAAAACAATTCTCAAGTAGACCATATAATTCCCCTGAGCTTGCTGGTATACTAATGCTGATCTCTTACTTGTTCATCCTTTTGGTCTATTCACCGAGCATTTGAACCCCCTGATATCAAACTCCAGGGTACTTCTCTTGCAAGAAGGGATACGATGGCCCATTGCCTATATATTATACAGCCTCAGCAGAAGTTTATTGGGATTTGCCCTTCGTGGTGCACATTTATTTCAGGGAGATGAGCTGTTCAAATCTCCTGCAAACCCCATCTTGAGTTAATAGACTCCAAAACCCCAAAAGGAGCTTGTGAAAGATGTCCAACCTCATTGTGGTTTAATACCGTCTTGGTTAGCAGTGAAACAAAAGAGATAGTAGTTATAAGGTTCTGTTCTGAAAGGTGAACAAAAAACAGCATTAAACAAATGATGTCCAACCAATTATCACAGTTGGAACGTTCTTGATGTAGAATGTTCTCCAAAACATTTGGTGTAGAATTAACAGGCATCAACTACAATTTGAGTTCCAAATTATACCCAAATCAATCTCCAGCTTATGTAGTTGGCGCTCTCTCCCATGTTAAAAAAACAATTTACCTACAATTATTTTTGGTTTCATTGCTGTTTGTCCAGATTGGGGACTCTCGTACGGTTGCTCGTTTAGATTTTTTATTGTCTGACAGATTTTCTGATTTTCAAATTTATATCCTTATGGGCTTCGATTGGACAGATTGCGGGCATTATAGTGATTTCAAATCGAATGTTACAATGATTGAGTAGGGGGAAAAAAATAAAAAATGGAAATGTTAATTTAAAAGACGGTGGCTGGATTTCTACATACTAAAAAAGACGTTTTTGTTTTACGGTTGCATACCTATCGAAATAACACAGAAGAAAAAAAGATTCAGCTACAGCACAGAAGTGTTTTTGTGTTTTTTGGCAGTGTTTGAATAGCTTTATTAGGAAAGTGTTGAGTAGTCAAAGAAAAATGACCTTTCTCAGTAAATCAGCTGGAACAAGCCTCAAAGATGTGCTAGGCCCTATTAACAAAAGACATGGAAGGAAAGGGTAGGAAGGTTTTCAGAGTTAAATACCCAACTTTGTGTGCGGGGGGAAAAAAAAGAGATAGAGGAAGTGTCAAAAATTGAGCCAAAAAGAAACCTAGTGTACACACTGAGATATTATTCACAATAACGGCTCGAAGCTCGGAGACATGTAAACGCTCATTCATTTTGTACTGAAGGTTAATAAAGTGTGAGACGTTTGATTTAAGCAAGGGGAACAGTTTTCTATCTTGTTATACACACTAAATCTATACATTCTCTGACTGTTCTGCGTAACCTTTGTATAATATCCTTACAACAGGATAAGAATACATAGATGATGATGATGATGATGATGATGATGATAAGGAGACAAAAGAGAAGGGTCTCTTTGTTGATTTGTAGAAAGTCAATGGAATCTGTATAAAGAAGGCATGCCGGTACCGAGATTCAGTTTAAATGGGGTTGATGTTTTTTAATACTTTGCTGTTTTCATAATGTTTGTTGGATTACCCCATTTTGCAGGCTCTCCAAATTCTAAAAATATCTAAAATACAGTCCAAAGACCCCAATGCAGCTTCCTTGGTGAGCTGCCATATACAATATGATTGAACATTGCACTCCTGCAATTGCCAGCATAGAAAGAAAAAGCTTATTCGATATGCCAAAGAGGATCATCCTGAAAGACCACCAGTCCATGGCAACACCATATGCCTTCTTCAGATGTTCTTCTGAGGCCATGTACATAAATGTGATGCAACGACCCTCTGATTTGTCCAGTTCCAAAAATAATTTCTGCAACAAGACCAAAATCACAGATCTTTACATGGCCCAGTAAGAGGTTGTCTGACTTCAGGTTGCAAAGTTTTACTCCACGAGAGTGGATGAATTGGAAGCCACACAATATTACTGCTGAACAAAAGGCAGCCATGGTCTGTGAGTTGAAAAAAACAAACACCCCCCCCAGCATATGAAATTATTTCAACAGACTGTAACATTTCCCAAATCTTATATATTTTATTGTTCAATAAACCTAGGGAGCAGCCATAGACGCTTTCTGTGTTTGCTTCAAAGGAAAGAATAACATGGAATACATGTTAGCGGCACTCAAGTTTACTCCTGGCAAACCAATTCCGCAGACATTACTGTAAAAATAGTTTTCTTTATTAAACATACACTATATGGACAAAAGTAATGGGACACCTTACCATTACACCAACAGCAACTTTGATGACATTGCATTCTAAATACATAGATATTAATATGAAGGCTTTCCACAAGATTTTGGGGAGTTTCTGTGGGGATTTTTGCCCATTCATCCAGTAGAGCATTGGTGAAGTCAGACACTGATGTTGAATGAGAAGGTCTCGCTCGCAATATCCCTTCCGGTTCATCCCAAAGGTGATCGACGGGCTTGAGGTCAGGGCTCTGTGCGGCCGGTCAAGTTCTCCCAGACCAAATACATCCAACCATGTCTTTATGGAGCTTGCTTTGTGCGCTGGGGCACAGTCCTGCTGGAATAGAAAAGAGTCTTCCCCAAACTGTTCCCACCAAGTTGGAAGCAGAGCATTGTCCAAAATGCCTTGGTATGACCCTTTTCAGCATATAAGACATTTCGGACAATGCTATGCAGAACAAATTAGGGCAAAGTCGTAGATACACTCCCTCTATCCAGTGTTATACCAGTGAGGATATGTATTAATTAGGTTTGTGATGGAAGTCAGCTAATATGTGATATACAAACTTGATTTAAACCAAAAAATATCGACTATTAGCAGTAATAATGACTCAGTTTGTTTATTATATTAAACTATTCATGAAAAATAACACAGGATGTTATGGTATAACAAAGACCAAAAAACTGTAATGAAATAAATGTTTAAAGTGCTTATTTAGCCAAGTACGTGGAGCATATTCTCTTCTTAGAATAATTCACCAGTGGGTCCCAGAAGCAGTATGGACAAAAAATGTAATTTCCTTGAGAAAATGCAGCAAGACTGTTTTTGCTTCCCTATTAACTTTGTACTTTTCTATGACTGTGACCCCAAGTCTCCATAAATATCCATTTTACAAAAATAAACATTGGTTTCTTGGCACCGGGGTGTAAATGGGAAGAATTTGTGTATGGAAGGAGATCGGATCAAAGTCATTTTTATTCTTATGATTGATAATTCTGGCTGATTCGTGTCATAGAATGATTTAAAGGGGAAAGCGGCACCTAAATTACTCATTATGAGAATATCCATAGGGACTTCATTGTTTCAAGTTACTTTTTAACCCTTTAACAGGGCCAAGTAATTACAACTTGCAAAATAAACATATTAATTAACTGCCTGGAATCTGTCCGATGTGAATTGTATTTAAATTTCCCCCCAAAAAACAGCATATATCCAAAAAGCAATATAAATGTAGTGATGACCCTGAGGCTCTTCAAATATTAACCCTTTTAAAGGGTTACACTCACAAAGTTTCTATTGTAACGGCTTGCTAATGGTGGTAATTACAGAATTAAAGAAATACAGAATTAAGAATTATGGTAAATCTATAATGCATTTATTACATGCTCATGTAATATGTCCAATATTATTTATTAATACATAAAAGGGATTATTAGTGAATCCCTTGGAGATTTCACGATGACATGATCATAGGTTCCCTCTAGTTTTGAGAAATCCCTGGGATCTTATGACTTCCAAAACAAAAAAAATAAGTTTTAAATAGGTAGAAATTACAAAAAAAAAGAAAACTAAACGGTGCAATTGGTTCATGACCATATTCAAGACCATAGTGCAAAAGCAGTGAGGGTACTAATTAATAAATTTAGTTATTTTAAACTATTTCTTGTGAATTTTTCCACTTAGTTCCTCATTGTGAAACACACAGAGAGATTTTGCCAGCTTTGTTCACTTCCGATCTACAATAAATGTCCTCTGTGAAGGCCGGGTTGTAGAATGTATTGTGGCGATAAGAACATTCTTTAGTATCTTGAGGACATTACTCCTCAAGGGACTTTATTGTTATGCAAATCTTAAAAGCCACAATAAAACCACGCTTTAATTTACGCTCCCCGTTGTACAGTAAACACGTTTAGGGGTATTTACCGTGCCAGATTTTAATATTGCGTAGCAACAAGAGCATTTCATCAAACGACCACCGAATCATAAATTATGAGTATGTCCATGTAAAAAAGAATTATGAGTTTAATATTTATAAGGGCAGGACAGATGTGATTAACAGAACATAATCATCACTGGGCCAGGTGGCGGCGTTGGATATCTGCCAACAATATCTGGTGCATTATTGATAACGTGGAACCTTGGGTATATGAGATCTCCAGGCGGTGACATTGTTCCACTACATTAAAGGAGCAATGTTTATTTCTCCCACTTGCATAAATGTCCATGTAATGACCATTCTAATTTGGCAGATAAGCCCTCATCTGTTCTTCTCGTCCATCGATCATGGAAAAATGGAGGTCGTGCCTGTTGGGCCAGGCAACAAAAGAAAGTCTGATAGATACCCTGTAAGCTTCGATCATGCGTCTGCGGGATATGTCTCTGTCCCTAAAAAGGACTACAGGCATTCCATGTTTCAGAATGTAGACAATCTTTTGTTTCAAAAACTGCCAAAGGCACGTGAAAATGTTCATTAACCTTTACACAAAAAATAACTTGACGTTAAGTAGTGGCCCATATATCACTCCAACGAAAAATATAAGCGCTTAAACCCTAAAAAATAATGAAATCACTTACTTTAGCTTAAGGAGAAGCTGCAACTCCAGCCCTTTTTGTTTTACATCTTGGCCAGTCCTGGTTGTCTCATGCAGAGTGTCTCATAAGACCCTTTGGAGCTCTTGCCCAAACCAGCGCTGAAGCTGGCCGGCAGTGACCATGGTATGAATGCTCAGTGGCAACGAAATGTGGTCTGATGAGCCCATCTTTTGCAAGCCATTGAGCGGGGGTGGGGGTTAAAAAGGCAAAATGTATAGGGGGGGATTTTGTTGAATCCCTTCTTCCAGGGGAATAAATGATCATTTAAAAAGGGGGCAACAGCTACCAACAAGCATTAACATGGCACATGATGGCTGAAGTGTCTCTTGAATATAGAAAATGAAAAAAAAATGAAAAAAAATTAATAATAAAAAAATTAGTATATATATATTTTAGACATGTGCAAATGGACCAAAAGTGTTTTTTGGAATATCAGGACTGTCCCAATAACTTTTGGGGGCTATCCAATGAATTACTTTTAAAAAAAATTAGACATATTGTTCCTTCTGGCTTAAAAAAAATCAACTTAAGTGCTACAGGGGGTTAGAGAACAGAATAGTACAGTTTAGTTAACATGGACCAAAAGCCTGACATCAACAAATGGGAAACGTAGAAAATGCCATTATTTATTATTCTCCTCCATACCACACATCTGTTTTGTTCAACTAGTCCAACTCACAATGCACAAATTGAAAAAGAAAATGAACTCAACCCTAAAAGAAGTGAAATCACCAAAAAGCGAACATCTCCATACGTCCAAAAGACACTTTCTTTGATTGCGTCTGCTTTTAGGTTGATCTTTTAATTCCATGCATTATTTCAATTGCACATTGAGTTTTACTTTAAAAGTGCTCTAAATATGTACAGTTTTATAAAAAGACAAATTTTCAAAGAAAACCGAGTCCGAAGCATTGTTCTTTCAGACAGCGCGGCTTTAGCTGTGGATTTTGTGATGCTTTATAAATTAATTGATAAGCTTTTAAAGGCTCAGTGTCAGATTATATGTTTAAAACCAGTTTTTTCCCCCAAGATTGAAACTAAACTCTGTGTCTTGTTATGAAGGCCTGAGGCTTAGACTTTTCCTGGATTACTCAAGATTTAGATAACATTTTCTGATTGACTTACTTCTTTTCTGCAAACCGCAGCACTAAGGAACCAGATTTTGTCTGAAACGGACATCTCTGCAGCTTAATCTTATAAGAGGAATTTAATTTTATACAGCAGCCAAAGAGCAAGGTTTCATGATACACAGACCCGCTGTTCGGAAATGAAACATTTCTAATCCAAATTTATAGATAAAAACATAATTTCATAAACTTTTCTTCTCCTGAGCGCGCTGTACACATTGGTCTTGACAGTTGATAAGGGTCATTTGGCCCATCTAGTCTGCCCATTTTTCCTGATGTAAGGACCTTAATCGGTCCTTGGTCTTGTCTTAGATCCAGGATAACCCAAATGCCTATCCCATGTAAATTCGATCATTGTATTAGCCTCTGCCACTTCTGCTGGGAGGCTGTTCCATTTATAACTGAGTATCCATGACATGTTGATCCCATCCCATAATGTGTTGGGAATAAGGCAATATTGAATTAATTATTTCTGCATCTTTATCATGCAAACATTGGCTAAGACGGTAAAACGTTGATGACCTTTTCCATTTTCAAAGCTGTTTTATATATATATATATATATATATATATATATATATATATGTTTATGTGATAATATAAATCAAAATAACCAAATTTTAACATTGCCCCTGCAGAATTAAACGACAGCGGGGTCGAGTCCAGTGCCTATGCTTCTCCTTGTGAATTTTGGTGCATATCTCAAAAATGCCCTATTTCTTGCTTGAGCGGAGGGCTTTTGTCACTTTTTTGCCCACTGTAAGTATATCATGTGCTGCTTTGAGAAGTGTCCAAGTTTAAAGCCAGGACAGCGAGACAATATTACCCCATGCTGCTTCGGATTAAAGCTTGCTTGGAACTCTGTGATCCTATGGGTCTATACATATATACCATACGGCAAATGGGCTCCCCACATATAGAAAGCAACTATTGCTCAGACAAAATCATGGGACCCTAACCTAAGGAGATTCTCTGAAGGAGCATTTATAAGCGAGCCTTATGTCATCATCATTATACAGCCAAGAGCACCTAGGGCTATAAAATATGTTATTCTTATAACCCGTATTAATGCATGGCTTTTTAAATTATAGATATGCATTTAACCGCTCCAAGAAATATAATCTGGCATCTAACGAAAGAAACTAATAATATTTCTACTACATTTTTTGTTTGAAGAGGGGAACATTTATAGTCAAGGTTGAAAGAGTGATGGATCTATACCAAACTTGGCATAAAAACACTGCAGATAAAAACAGAACAAGATAGATTGTTCTATTGACTAAATTATTAATATTTTGGTTCTGAAGTCGCCTTTAGAGCCACCATCTGCATTTCTTCGACTCATTGATCCAGCGTAGCGCGGTGCGTCTCTTGCTGATTGAAAGGGGCCGTGTATGTCGTTCAGCGCACAAAATAAATAGTCTTACCTCGGGCTAGGGATGTACTTAACAAAAAAAGGCAGATTCAAGAAGCCAAGTGGGAACCGTCTAAAATGCATTAACCCATTACAAAGTCCCTGGAAACACGTGCTGTAGAACTGTTTATTTGGAACGAAAAAGTGAAGTTTTCACCATTTCAACCCTGTTGGTCCAGCTGTGAACAATTTGCGCAACCTTATGAATTAGAGTAACAACACACAAAAGCTTCATATACTAGAATGTGCTGATTGCCTTAACAGTGTATGTTCCTTGTTTAATTTCTTTTGATGTGTTAAGATCCCTCAAACGTATCTTAGAGGAAATAACATGATAATATAAGAATAGATGGTATCTGGATTATAATACATTGTTTCCTTGGAGTATGTGGTCATCTCGGTCCAAGAGGAGCAAAATGTCACACAAAAACAACACAGAAATTTGTAAGAGGCTATATTTGTAATTTCTATGGCAATAGCCTATCCGTGCCTGCCTTTGTGCCACATGACAATTAAGTGGTCCAGGCACAATTTTTGTTTCATGTACTAGGATTGATGTTTCTGATGGTACATTTAGTTATAAACGGGTTAAATTCCACCTAGGGTACCTCATACATTAAGACCAAATAAGTGCTGTATCATGTAAGGTAAAAGAAGTCCGTCTGTCATTTTATTTTTTTCTTCAATGCGCCCTGTCACTTAAAATCTTTGTAAAATGCTTAGAAACCGAGTCCTGTCATTCTTCCAAAGCCCTCGTCTATGTATTACATCACAGCAGTCTGACGGCCTACAGCCTCTCCCAGCCCCGTTTAAAGTTGAAGACGTTCAAGCAAAGGCCCTCTTCTATGATGTCAGAAATTAGCAGCCAGAGCAGAGCAGTGCAGAGGGAACAATGAAGAGGCCCCCTTTTTAACAAAAAACTACAAAACAGTAGTATTTTTTTTTTTAACATGTATACGAGAGCAGTATATAATAATTTAATTATTGAAGAACGTTTGGGGGAAAACAGTATCTTTCAAAGTCCAAAACCAAGTGGTTTCTCTATGAGGACTAGTGAACTACGGCGATCCCACCCGTACTACACCAGGACTATTGTAAGAACCAGATTTGAGTAAATGGGCGTTTTTTTAACGAATATGAAAACTCCAGGATATAAACCATGCCTCGTCTTATTAAATAAAAGAAGTAACTTTCATATGTGATTGTAGACAAAACATTTAAAACACCCCAAACTTGATTTAAGACTCCCCTCTGTCATTCCTCCTGACATATTTGAAGGGAAACCTACAGTTACATAGGTTTTTTACAGTAATTTCTACCTCCCAACATGTCAAGGGAAATAAAAGATTTCATATTAAATCTCTGAAGGCGTTGGACCAAACGAGCAGGAGAGGAAATATAAAACTCAAATAATTTTCTTGAAAAGTCTTGACTGACAAGAAAAGGCAATTCAAGTTGTGATAATGTTAGTGGTTTGAAAGGCAGAGGTTGGGTGGACATGCTGGAACAAGCAGGTTCCTCAGCAAATCTTTAAGTTCTTCAACACTAGGGAAAACCCAGCAATTTATTTTCAAGCTTATCATTCCTCACATCAGATTTATGTATTATTTCATCCCCTGCACAAAGAGACGTCTTGTCTTCTTCTGTACGTCTTACAGGAAACATTTATTTAATCCTTACAAATGTTTTATTAGGTGTGTGAATGTTTCTTGAAGACAAATATATTCATTTTGCAGATGACCATTATTGGCAAAAAAAAGGTTTCTTCTTACTAAATAAACAGTTCTATCTCAGAAGAAGCAAGTTGGGGGGATATTGTAATAGGAGGTAATGTTTCAAATGTTCCATAATGTCATTTTCCAGGGTCATAGAATTAAAAACATTCATGATTACCAAATAACTGTGGGGGGGGGGGGTTTCAAATAGCTGCAGTCTCATGCTTTCATCCGTAAAATGAAGTGCAAGGTAATTAGGGCTTTGGAATATTCAGTGTCACTGATCCGTGTGAATCAGGAAGGGGCAGTAAAAATAATATGGGGGCCCCAGGACAACAAATCCCGTGAGTACCTGACTTGAATACAATACAACTATACCCCCTCTGATAAGCAACCACTGACACTTCACACCGTAGACCCTGCCGAGACCCACAGTTGGTGGCCTGTAGACGGACTAGAGCCTTTCTAACCATCTGGTCCGGATCCGAGAGGCCGGCTGAATGTGTCTAAAGTCATAAGGTCTTTAGTCTTGCGCAATATAATGGCACTATATGTATCAATACTAATATTAATAATAATAGTCTAGAGGATGTTATTCTCACCAAAGTGTCATTCTTCCTGTTGATAATTCTGCATCACACAAGACCATGTCCAACCTTACCATTATTTTTATTCAGCCATAGGAAAAAATATATCTAATGCAATCTCTTACAATATGAATGTACAATATACTTTCAGGTTCTGTCCCGCTGTTTCAGGTATCTGCCCTACTGTCCTGCTTTTGTGGGCCTTGGGAATCAAGAGTCACTTGAGGATATCCCATCATCCCCATGGCTAGCCCAGGGAGGTCTGTGCTGTTGCACCCACATGGCCCCCTCGCAGCCCTTTGCACAATATGGCTCCTTAGATAAGGTAGCTGGGTGGCCACGTTTCTGTCCACTCCTGCCCTACAGCTCTACTCGCTCCCCTAGCTATACCCCAACACATGTGTCCCAGTTTAGGCACCTGAAATGTTAGGGGTTATGTCATTCGGTATGGATTTAATCTTTTTTCTTCTTCTTTTTATTGGAAAATTGGTTGAATTATACTTAACAGCAGCTTATATTACACGGGTGAAAGCGCAGAAACCTTTTTACCCCTAAAACTTGCCAATATCAGAGTTTACGATGTTTTATTCTGCAAGATTTGTCCACGCTGTTTCAGGCATTATTATCTTTGCAATGTGATGGGACTGCATTGGCAATACATCCCATTGTGACCATGGCTAATAAAACATTCTTCTTATTTGGGGATGACCTCATTCAAACTCAACTCAACTCAAGAAAATGCTTTGCTACACATCGTAGTCTCACCCGCAGTTGAAGTTTCATTTCACCAAATCCAGAAAAGATGCTTTACATGAAACACTAATCATCACCATAAAGACCCAAGGCATGCCAAGAATTATATATACGCACCCTATTAAATTATATGTATCATTGAGCTGGAGTGCAATTAGCAGGACTCTTTGAGCCATCGTGTTTATTGTAACATGAGTACTGAGTGTTGGAAAGAGATTAAAAGAAAATGTATTAAGGACAAGCTAGCTTTGTGTGTCCATTGCCAAGATCCAACAAGACTAAGGGATATACCCATCCACCTTTGTGAACCATTGACAGCACTTACAAAAACAACTTAGTGAACCTCTTGGAGATGTCAAGACTAAAAAGTCCAAAAATTCCAGATATTTTTCAGTTCAAGGCACAGGAGCATGAAGGAAATCCTGGTTTTGTCCCGCACAAAGCTTTTATGGCTTAGTTTAATCTGTCTGGTAGTGATTAACACCTTCGAGACTGATATTTTTTACTACATTTTTGTTTTCGCTGTTAAAGTGAACATGTAATCCGAAAAGAAACCTTTAGATGAATCAATGAGGCATAAATAGCTGTCTATATTTTGTGTTGATATTTATGACTGGTGAACAGTTGTTAAGACCTTTTAACCACTCATTTGTTTTTAGTTGTCTTCCATCTCATTGGTTGCCAGTATTGTATATTCTTATATCTTCATATCATCAAAACTGATGCTGGAATCAGGAGAATTAAGTTAAAAAATAATTTATGATCAGTTAATAACTAATGAGTAAGGCTTTTATATACAGGATATACAGAAATCACCTCTTAAACTAAAGATTTCTTTACAATGTTGTATTTTGTACATCCGAATATTTCATTGCAAGTGTTAAAATAAGTTAATAGTTAAGGGATGAAAATGTCAGAATTGGATATGCCCAGTTCAGCGGTATCTACTATTGGAACAAAGACCTTCGACTTGGAACACATTGTACGCTAAGCTCCATGCGGTCTCATCTGAGCTTCGCTGTGATGTGACTTCAAACAAAATCTTCCTTGATTATAACTGAATTTTTGTTACTAAACACGAGTACCTGTTTTTGTTCAAGGACCCATTGTACCTAGTCTTTGTAAACACAAAATTCTAATATATGGAATATCTGAGTGTTCTAAGAAGAACCATCACATCTGAGACAGAAATATAACCGAATCCAGTGCTAAAAATCAACTACTGTTCTTTTTGTCAATTTTTTTCACCTCTGACATCATATCGGCCTCCTCTGAAGGTAATGCCAAGGTATTTCATGCAAATGTTCTGCCATTTCCCACGATGCCTCTGAAAACATTGCAATCGAACACTGGTGTGAGCCTCACATGTTCCACGACCTATCTGCTCAGATGGCGCGTGAGGCTATAGCGGTTCCTTGAGATTATTCACTCACATACTGCAATTATCACAAGTATTTCAGGGCACGGCAGCAATCTTGAGAACCGAGATAAAATATAGAATG
>VKOC01004569.1:0-55188 GCA_009364415.1 Spea multiplicata
CGGGATCCGCTCCCCGCGACGACGACTCCCGCCGCGAGGTAGGTAACGGACCCCGGTCCTGACAATATCAAACACATAATCAGACCCACCAATAACTTAATTGGCCATAGAAGAATATCACATGTATTTATTCCAAACTATCATTGAGGATTTTAGCCTTCAAACCCTGATGATGGTCTACGCCACTATCACGGAGACAACACGTCGACGTGTCCTACTTTCCCACCATAGGCAGTTGAGCAGAGCCTTGACGGAACTAGACAAGGAGGACGTTCCAACGTTGGAATATAGTCTTTAAGATTCTCACGAGAACGTATGATCATCTCAGGCCCAGAGTTGCTTCTCACAAACAACAGGTTTCAGGCGTCTCCGGCAAACGAGGTTCTTCTGATGTCACGATGCATGATTTTATTATTTACCCGAGAAGGGGGTCAAGTTGTGCCGTTTTATAGCCTATGCCACTGAACGTTTCTCTGTGTCGCCGGCACTTGTGTGTGTGTGGGGGGATTGCTGTCGTGTCTTCGGCAGAGAGATGCATCTTCTTCTCTCATTAATGCTCCTAGCAACCATATCGTTTCCGCGATGTTCTAGACAAGGTGAATGTACTCAATGTACTGATGCTTCGACGCCGAGAATTCGCTTTCTTCCATGCTAACAACACAATCTTACACGTTTTTTTGGTCTTAGATCAGCTTTTATTTTTCTTGTTGACCTCATCCAAACGTTCCTCATATATTTTCTGCCCAAAGCTATTTTATTTCTGCATAAAAGACGTACAGATTAAATTCCTTATAAAAACAGGCTTTTAGTTATACCTTCTATAATGCATTAGGGCTATTGAGTCAGCCGTTGTAGCCTTAACTATACTCGCCTTACTTCAGTAGGCACCTGCTGTCATGAAGAATTGGCTTCTCCTCTAGATATTTGGGAAAGTTGGTTTCTAAAGGAGCTTTACACCAAAGAGGCAAGTATCCGCAGCTGGATACACGGCGTATCTATGTATTTGATGCACTGCGTTCAATGGTTGCCCTTCAAGAATCAGCAAGACTTTTTTATTTTTGAAGAAGAAAAAAAAATTCCATCTTAATGTATGTATTACATCATTTTCTGATGTTTCTTGCCGCCCTAAAGTTTCAGCTACTGTACGGTCTTTAAACTTTGCAATTTAAAAAAAAACGAAAAAATAGAAGAAAAGTGAAGTTTTTGTCTCTGAGTGGCAGCGCTATTTGCCACAGGAAATCCTAGAGAAAAACAATAAAGAGATAAAGAGAGATAGAGAATGGGTGTAGTATTGTTTCAGACGTGATAAAGACGGGGTGAGACTCTAAACAAACGAGTGTCTTGGAAATATGGGGGTTTTTTTGCATTTATGTGGTGAGGGAGAGGAAAAAAGAGAAAAATAGATTGAGAGGGATAAGATGAGAAAAAGAGGAAAAAAAGATAGAGAGAGTGAGAGAGGAATAAAAGAGAAAAATATATGCAGAGGGATAAGGGGAGAAAAAGAGAAAAAAGAGAGAGCGAGAGAGGAAAAAAGAGAAAAATATATGCAGAGGGATAAGGGGAGAAAAAGAGAAAAAAGAGAGAGCGAGAGAGGAAAAAAGAGAAAAATATATGCAGAGGGATAAGGGGAGAAAAAGAGAAAAAAGAGAGAGCGAGAGAGGAAAAAAGAGAAAAATATATGCAATATATGCAGAGGGATAAGGGGAGAAAAAGAGAAAAAAGATAGAGAGAGAGAGAGAGAGGAAAAAATAAAAATATATGCAGAGGGATAAGGGGAGAAAAAGAGAAAAAAGATAGAGAGAGAGAGGAAAAAAGAAAAAAATATATGCAGAGGGATAAGGGGAGAAAAAGAGAAAAAAGATAGAGAGAGCAATAGAGAAAGAAATTAAGCAAGAGGAGGGCATAGAAAGAGAGATAGAAAGAGAAAGAAAGAAAGAAAGAGAAGTGTCTTTTTGCAGATGATACAAAGGTCTGTACTTTTAGGCCAATGGCCTTCTGACGACATAAGTATGGCTGACGGCTGGGTATGCACGGCCACAGGCTATGTTTTTCTTCCCCTTAAGGTGGTACTGAAGGATAGGATTTACACTGTGCTTCTTCCAAGATGGCGTCTGGGGAATCACGAGCCGCAGAGATGAAAGATTGTATGTGTTGGAGTGAGGCCATGAGCCAAGAAAGATTTACCCATCTCACCCGGATGGGTGTAAAGTCACAGCTTTCACCTGTCAGTGTCGGGAGGTGTACCCCAAAATGTCCATCAACTTCTGGCCTCCTCAATGCTCCTATGGTATTAACCATGGAAGCAAGAACAAAACATTCTACTGTAACAGCCACAGCCTCAAGGAAGGACCTCAAAGTGAGCAAGCACTTTTGGCCAACTTGGCTCTCCTACCGATGAGCTATGTGTTGGTTTGAAGTCCTCACTGGCTGCTCCAGAGGAATCCATGAAGTCCTGGATACCCCAATCAGACATAGATGGACCATAGTGGTCCATCGTTAATTAGACAACTGCTTATATTTCATATGTTACGTTAAGATGTCCTACAGGGACATCTCTGCATCGAAATAACCCTCGAATTATGTGCTGCAAATCATTGTCAAGTAGCTACACAGAGAAACACCGCACGAGTGATCGATTCTGGATCCGATATCCCCATTACCGTACGAACGAAAAAAAAAAATACAAAAGAGACAGAACTAATAAAGAGCTTGCATATGGATAATAATATTTCTAATGGATAGACCACAATGGCTTCAAAGACGTGTCTGAAACATTCTGTCTTGCTTAGTAATCTATTAAAATCCCCGTGAAAGACGCTCATTGTGTTTTGAAAAGGAACCATCTGCTTATCCCGATGAATAGGCCCCATCGCCGTGTTTATTGATTAAGATGGATAGAACATGTCATTTCTCGTCGTGCCTTCTAAAGCTATCACCCACAAAACATTGTGAAAGCCCCTGCCTTGGCGCTGTACGCATCATTATGACTGATATAATCCCTTTTTGGCTCTTAAGTTGAATAATTTGCTCCATACGTTCAAAAAATTCCAACCTTGAGATGTTCTGCCAGGAAGCTCATTCTCGTGTCATGATGTTCTACAAAAGGATCTATGTTTAGCAAGCCCCCATCCTTTTCATCTGGAGACGCATTGAGACAAGATAATTGTAATAATTCTATCAGAAGACGCTGAAAGCTCGGAGAAAATTACATTCTAAATAAAAAAGATGCTTATTTATTTAAATGGCAATGTCACCTGGGCCCACGGCTTCATTGTCCAAGTCCTTCATCTCACCAGGGCTTGCTTGATAATATTTTAAAAAAGTACTTTCGTCATTTACGCATAAACAGTAATTTCCAGGTCTTCCTACACAAGTATATATTTTGTTCTTTAATGAAAGGGTTGGATTCCGTAGCATGGTAAGTTTTTCCGAGTCTTTAGTGATACCCTTGATTGGGTCAACATAAGAAAATATCTTACATAAGCTTTAGGGACCTCATGGTTCTTGTCTGCAGTCTTTTTAAGGACAGTAAGGTCAAGTTTCATCAATAAAGGAGAGCTGGCACCGTTTGGTCTAGGGGAGAAGGGGGCAAGCAACCTGACTATCCCAAAGGAGAAGAGAGGCCACCATCATTCCCTAACCATTATGGACCAGCTGTTCATGCTGAAACTTCTATGCTGAGTCAGGTCACTCAGGTCAGGTTTTCACCGCTGACAGCCCCTTTTCCTCTAGGGTTGAGCCCCAGAGTACTCCACGGCCACCAGCACTTAACGAGGATACAACCAGAGCACATATCAGGAGCCAGGCCAGACTCATGAGCAGGGTCAAGCCTAGGTCAGATCAGAAGCGAGGTATAAAGGGCAAGAGCAGCAACAAAGTCCAAAACCAAGCAGAGGTCCGGGCAGCCAGCAGGCAACAAATCACCAAAACAACAAATCCAACAAACAAGCTCAGCGATTAGGTACCATAGGGAGGGTTGAAGTCAGGGGTCGTTCAGAACGTAATAATAATAATAATAATAAAGTAATAAATAACATAAAAAATAAAATAAGAAAAAAAAATAAGAAAAATAAAATAATAAAAATAAGATACATTGATAAAATGAAAGAATGTCCCTCAGCATTTTTTTTAGTAGAACTAGAAGGCCCAAAAAAACATTTTGTTGACAAAAACACAAAAATACTTAAAATGAATGAAAATGGTGTATAGGGGAGCATCGTGGCCCTCAAAAACTTTTTTAAAAATACTATGTGTTTCAGATATTGCTGTAGTCGGGGAGAGGTTGCTAAAATGACGTTTTAAACATTGGTGCATATCCTTCTCCTGAAATTGTTCCTCATCCCAATCTTAATATGCCCTGGGCTATGGCTTTATATTTTATATGGCTATATATTATGTTTTATGTGTAAATCTGATTTCAAATGAAAGCCCTGAAAAAAATGAAAGTGTAAAAAAAAAAGGTAATACATCCTTGGTTATGAAGGGGTTAATATCTACCTGTCTCTTCTGTGAACAACCAAAAAAAAAGGCAATTTTCAAGACACTACTGGCGATAAACCCACACAAGTTAGATTAACACACGCGGGTGATTAACGTTTAAGTGGAACTGCGCCTTTAAGGACCAATTATACCTCTTTAACCTGTCATTAAGAGGTGTGATTAAGGGGTTAATGCGGTTAACGGCGCGTTTGTGAGATGGAAGACCACCGACACCAAGAATGAAATGTAACTTTGGGAAGGCAACCTGACAGGGATTGCGTTGATGTAGTTGACATCTATTAACCCCTTAAGGACAATGGGCGGTCCACAATGCATTTTGACACTAAGGGGTTAAGAATCCCATAAAGCGCACGGAGAATAATTTAAAGTTCTGTTCTTAGAACGTCAAGAGGAGAAAAGATGAAACCCAACAAATAAATTACAAGCAGGGAGGCAGGTGACTTGGGCGAGCACTTACGCAGCGAGAGTGTTAATCGAAGAACAAACCCCGGAGGTGTATCATAGAACGTTCAAATAAAAGTGTCCAATAACCTAAACGAGTTCGTCACTTGACAGAGTACGCCCCGGAGGGAAAAAAAGGTGTCAAGCATTCACATTCTGAGTAAATTAAGCCGGGATCTGCTAAACGCTTCGAGCAGAGATTTTGGACGGGTTAATCGTTACGGCAAGTCTGACATGGGGGGAAAAAAATAAATTAAATATGTAAAATAAAAATAAAATAAATAAATAAATAAAATATTTTATTTATTTATTTATTAAATAAATAAGTTATTTTTATTTAAAAAAATAACTTAATAAAAATAAATAAAAATATGGAAATTATGTAGTCAATAAAACTTTAATGAATAATACATAGACAGATATAGATATAAATGAGACTTTTTTTTGGTAAACTAGCTTTTAGCAATAGGTCATCACAATGACATAGCGCTAATGTATTTTGTGTCAGATGAGACAGAAAAAATTTATATAAAAATTATCTTTTGGAAATCAAAACAATAAAAAAAAATGCTTGAAGCATCCCTTTAAGGCTATAAAGCTGATGAGAGGAACAGGGGGATATATTAAAGGGATTAAATGGAATATATGTAGGGTCGAAAAGAACTCATCCTATTGGACAGCACTATATAGATTAACTATAACAATAATAGTAATAATAATAATATATTCAAATAATTATTATTTTAAAAATAATATGATTATTGTTATTATTTAATTAATTTAATTTAATAATTATTATCACTAATAGTATTATTATTTTTTAAATTATTATTTTTTTTTTTTATTATTATTATCTGTGCCAAAAAAAATAAAAATATAATAAATAATATAATAGAATATAATATAGGTTATTTTAGCACCCTGATTATTTAAATGGGGCACACGTGTTGAGATTATCCTGCCAAAAAAAGACTGGGTTTACCATTTTAACGCATAATTTAATAAATGTCGTTTTCACGTAATATAAAGTTTATGGCAGCTGTATATTAGCCACGTGTATGTGTTCCATCTTATGCCAACAAAATAGAATGGCTCAGTCTCATTCACCCATTGGGACTCGGGAACTAATGAAAGCCTATGGAGGGAAAGACTTCATTAGATAAACAGGACTTTATTAGCATTGCCATAAAGCATCAGCTCAATGTGGTGAAGCCACGTTTCCTTTCCTATATGGACTCATAGGATGTTTATGATGTTTATGAGGACACGTGGTTCATGGACTTACCTTTCTGATACCGTCTGAAGGACTGGACACACAGTTATCGTTCCCGTTATTTTTGCTAATGGTTCTCCATAGTTCGGCAAACGTGCTATCCTGTTCCAAAGTGTTGGTTCCTTTGGCCTTAAAGTATTCGTATACAGAAGAATCCTTCACGGTCCCATACGACATATCCATTTGCTTGGCAAGGTCTTGAAAGGTTCTACAACGAAATCCGAAAGGTAAGAGTTCAAAAAGAGATAGAGCAAGGGGTTCAAAGCAACCTAGCAAAGGATTATCGACATAAAAAGCCTATATTACTGGCATTGGGACGCAACCGAATGAGCTTTTCATGCTAATAGGGGAAATCGATACAGCTGCCCCCTTGGACGGTCCAAAAATCTTCAAAAAAGGACCAATCCGACCAGGAACGGGCCAGAGTGCTCCAAAATTATTTTGCTGAAAACTTCTTTTTTAAGAGCAGTTCTAGTTTTTGGATGATATAATGTTTACAGCCATTTGTATGACTCTTTATCATACTGCCCGGGAGAAACAATAGAATGGCTCAGTCTTAATCGCCCACCCCAAAACTCTGACTCATGAAAGTCTATGGAGGAACGGACTTCGTTAGCATCGCCATAAATCATCAGCTCAGTGTGGTGTTTGAGCCGGGAAAGTCACCCAAAATATCATATCATGGTAATATGTATAGCGCTTTAACCCTTCAGCCACTGAAAGTATTGATTTGATTGGCTTTTCTCAGGAAGCTATTATTGATGTCAGCATGGTTGATGGACTCCATGTTATATATTGACGCCATACCTGTTCTCTGACACTAAAAACCGAGAACTCAGCGCCTACCCAGTAAATACCATTCAAAAAACACCTAACTAAGTCATAAATATTGGGCATCCCGTCACACTATATGGCCACTACATCAAAGTACCCCAAGTTCGGCGAGTGCTGTCTAATCTTCCATGGCTGTGTTACTTACCAAGGAGCTGAATCAGTGCAACCCAAAAGAGACTCTTAAGTAATATAAAGCCTAGTTTGGACACCATTAATGAGGCACATGGCACGACACCATCCAGCTCCTTTGAAGAGTAAAAAAAATGGAAGTGTGAAGAGCTGGACCCCCGGAATGGTGGATGAGGTATGTGCAGGTCAGAATATTGAGTGGGGTTGATTCTCTAAAGTGGGACTTTGACTAATGCATCATTCCTTATAAAAGGCCAACCTTGGCAAGTTCCTCTTCCTGAAGGCACGAGTTAACCCTGTAGAATGCCTAGTTGTTTTTTTCTTTGACTCATTGGTGAACGTCGGTGGTCCACATTTTGTTAAGGAAAAAAAAATATTTAAATTCAGATATTTATTATCACTGGCATTCTCCCTATGGGTATTCATGAATACTGCCCTGGTCAGAAAACTTGAGTTTCCACCAAGTTCTAGTCATGATGTCCTCCAACCACGACATCCACTAGTACCTCCTTACGTGGCTAGGGGTGGGCGAAAACCTTCATATTTTTTATTTTTTTCCAAAAATTCCACATTTCTTTTTTCTTTCCAATTCAAAGAACGTGCGGGACTGGCATAGACCTCAAATGGTTATGGCGTCAGCAGTTGATTGCCGGTGGTGGGAAGAGTTTGGTTGAAAGGGTGGTTTGTATTTAGTTGGCAAGACGTCCTCAGTTGACTTGGGGATTGGTTTGTATATGGAATTCTATATATACATTGGTTCCAAAGAGGACATAAGGAAGTCTTAGGTCACACAGAGGGTGGTAGATAAGTAGAATGGTTCTTATTGCCTATGGTGGTAACCCCAATGATTCAAGATACCAAACTTTTTTTAACGTGTTTGGTTTATGCAAGGCTTTTGTTTCACTGTTAAATGTTAATGTCCTGGCCTGTAATTTGTACAGAAGGTTTGACGAAGATTGGTGAATATTATGCTCTTTTAAACTCTAAAAGCAGTTTCGAATGATTTCGAGTCCACTGTAATTGTAAGTCGAGGCGTCAAATGTCATTTCAGCTGCTAAATAAAGCGGCAGAGAGCGAATCTACGTGATTAACTTTTAAAATCTTAGCAGCTGTTCTAGAAACCTGCTGAGGTTCTAAAAAAACACAACTCTGAATGCCTTTAATGCTAAGAAGTTACAAACTTGCCGGATTACTGGGTTGGCAAGACCAAGGCTAGACTGGGGACGATTAAGTGGCGTTGGCACTTTAAGGCCAGTGACCACCGGCTGATGGCTTTAGGTTACTTTTTTAGCGTCTCGTAGAGAACGGCTGCCCATATCTAGCTCGTGGCTGCCCGATCTGCCACTGGAGGACTAGTATGGGTAAGCATGTGGCCTATCGGCCAGTGACCCACTTGGCATTGACCCGGTGTGTTGGATTGCCTCTTGGGGCTTGATGGTGATCTCAATTAGTTCTGTGATCCATCAAACGCACAACAGGACTCTCCTGTCTAGCTGTATGTACCTCATTAAATACAACAGCGTGGACATCAAGAGCTACAATGACCTTACTGAAGCTACTCGCATGGTCTTTATTTGTTGAACTTTCAAAATATTAGAAGGACTTTTTGTTATAACCCAACTTATTTTAATATCTTCATTAAACCAAGTCCACCACGTCTCACCCTTTGTAGATCCATAACTACATAGACTAGTAAAAGCGAGTACAGCAGTAACCTGAAGACTATCCCACAGTGTCCACTGTTTAACCTTCCTCTCGACTTCCTTCTCTCCTACTTTTGTCAATTATTGTGAAGAAGAGCATATGTATATTACATCAGAATGCTGAAAATCAAAAGAACACTCTTAGGGGGTCTTTCTTTGTATTGGGATTCCAAAGGTCAACGGTGATCACACGCCTGTTTTGGTAAATCGAGGACAATCAAAGCTCAAGTGACTTTGAGAGAGCAAACCTACACACATCCGAAACAACCCCTTTACCCAGTCCACGTTCAGTTCTTTTTCCAAAGGTCAAAGCCTCGGACGCCTACGTCGTCATTTCTTTCTGAGAGACATACACTGGACACCATTTCTGATGGTGGGTCAGGAGAAGACTGCTGCACAAGAGGCATTGCCGGGTTCTAAGAAGACAACTAGTTATCAGAACTTTCTTCTAGAACTTGCTTCCTCTCATGATCCTCCATAAGTAGGGCTGCTGGTTTTTAGTTCCAATTAACGAGGGTCAATTAATATGAAATTTTCATTTTTGGCAGATAAGAACCATTCGGCCCGTCTAGAGTTTGGCTAGATGGGCCAAAAAAGTCTTATTTAATTCAAGCCAGAACCTCGATGTGATAGTTTTATATCGATGCCCCTTTTTGATTAAAAGCCATTGAGTTGTTCTATTTTACAAAAGTGTTTACAACATAGGAAACATGCCATTAAATATCTCGATCTCGTCTCTCTCTCCGAAAGGACTGGGTTGCAAAAGACACAGGAACAGAAAACATGAAAGGCATGCTGAAAATGCTTTTTTTTTTAAAAAAATGTTTTGAAAAATCATCAAAAACATGATTGAAATGATTGTCATTATCTTAATTAAGGAATGTTTTTGATTAATGCTCCCAGAAAAAAAAAAAGCTAATTGCTTTGGACAGATATTATCTGATTATCTCTTTTTTTTTTCCCAAGCACTACACGATGCAAGGTATTCCACATCAAACATGTCGGTGCTAAACGAGCTATTTCATTCAAAATGAGATTAAACGATAATAATTATGATGAGCTACACATAGGGCTCCCGAAAGCAGATATTAACCCCTTAATGACAAAGCCTGTACATGTACGGGCTCAAAATGCATTGTTTTCAATGGGTTTAGGGACCGCCCGTTGTCCTTAAGGGGTTAAGCAGATCCCTGCTTCTAGCATCCAATAGCTGAGTGGTCCCTTTGATTTTTTTTTATGTTATTAATGTACTTTCAATGCTTCCGTGGAAGTACTTTACTGATACTGATTGGCTGCTTGAAGCAGCCAATCAGTGGCGCAATAATGCAGGAGGCGTTGGCTGCAGCTTCTCCTGAAGCTAAATGATTAATTGTATTTATCCCTAGGTTACAGGAATGCATGTTAAACTATTTAATTTTAATGTTTTTTTGTTTTTTTTTTACATGTTTTGAGTAGTTAGCGTAATTGGGGTTAGTTAGTGGGGGCTATATAGGGTTAAGTAGGGGGTTTTATATAGAAGCAAGTTAATGAATATATTTTAAGTATTTTTTTTTCTCATTTACTAGCTGTGGATATTTTTTTAATCCAATTTTTTAAAAAAATATATTCATAAAATAAAAAAAAAAACAAAAAAAATATAAAATTTAAAGAAATACTGGTGGATATATTTCACAAACCATTATAACATCATATAAATAATTGCAAATAATCAGAAGAATTCCCCCAAGCTTGTTTTTAGCATGCGTTGGCTGTTATTGCAATAAATATTCTTTAAGAAACCCCTTTCAACTGAAACTGAAATGCTATTTAATCTTTTTTAATCAGATTGTAAGATCTTACAATGATCTGACCCAAAGACACTGTCAATCGCTCCATTTATTAGCTTACATATCGCCGGCTTGGCGTGCACCTCCGGAGGTTAATGTGTCAGCTAGGCTATGATATCTCAGATCCTTTACTTTATTAATTAAACTAAAAGCTGCAGATGGTGTTTAATAACAAGATGGTCCCAGCAGCAGGTTCTAGTCACTTTACCTAAATCACATCTCATAAAGTTGCCTTGGAAATCATATCATGTGAATCAAACACATCTGTTGAGTAACACCTTTTTTCCCCACACCTGCAGACTAATAAAAGCAACAAACTACTTTGATTATTTACGTAGATGTACTAGGTTCATGAATAAGAGGTGAGGGCATTCTGGATCCATTGGGCCAACATAGATGAAGAACGTTGAGTCACATAAGGAGTCAAGACCGGCTAAGTCTCTTCTTCAGATGGAAGGATTGAGACCTGTGAGATCACAAAGGCTTACGAGACTCAACATCTTTTCCTAGGTTGGCCAGAAGAACGGTATCACCTCCTACGTTCTTATTATGCTGTAGTCAACCACAGCACCCCTGCCTAGAGAAAGACCAAAGAGGACTCAGAGACCCAGGGAAGCACCACTTAAACCTGAGACTCCAGGTCAAACCCGGAGAGTCCTCAAGTAGTCACGTAGACCAATATTGACTCTAGAATTCTCTCTTACTTGTTTGTCACTAGAATAATTGCCAGCATTGTCGATATTTTCCATGTAGCCTCTCGGAAACTATATGTATGTCTTTAAATAAGCTGGAATAACTATCCAACAACGTATGTAAAATGCCTGCTGGGACAGGCTGTAATTATTCCCATCGCTACAGATAACTAAACCACTAGAAATCTTTTCCAAAACAAATAATGAAATACAAGATCAGCCACCTAGGCACTGAACCATGAGTGGGCAATAGACTTGTGCAAATGGAGCGAAAACTACTGAAAACAATGACATTGAAATGAAAATTCTGAGCTCTTTTCTTTGTTTGGTTCCTTGGGGGTCCTTTCTCATTTCCGGGCAATCATACGAATTGTCAAAATATGCAAATTTCATTCAAATTGCAATTCGTATGAATCAAAATGCACAAGTCTAGTCAGTAAGGTTTCGTACACGGACAGCAGTGTCCATCACAACCATTTGTGGTGCCTGTCAACCTGCTGGTGACCTCCAGAGGTGGACTGGACTTTCCGTCGCTGGATGAGCAGGGCTAATTGGGGAGATCATTGATCACCTTCTTATTGGCCCAAGATGAACGGAGGTCGAGGCTTGTTCCTACAGACTCCTGCCTCAGTGCTCCATTACGATGTGTTAGCTACCGATGATGAATATAGAGATACAATGTCATGTCCCAGCACCCACCACAGGACCATGAATTAGAGCTATTGCTAGGAAGAAATGAAGAGAGAAGAGAAAGGAGAGAGAGGGGCAAGAGAAAGTTGGTATCCTAGGGCAAGTGTGGCTGTGTAAGGGCAAGTAAACCTGTGTCTGTAAGGACAACTCTATGCTAGGATGTGTTTAAGGACAAGCATGAATACGTGGGTATGTGTGTGTATGGACAGGTGTTTGTAAGGGCAAGTGTGTTTGAGAATATCTCGAAACTATTTCTCTTTTGGACCTTCGTAAAAAATAGTATGACGCATTCTAGCACATTTTTACCCATTTTTTAACTATTTGACATCGAACATTGAACATGTCCACCATCTATATCCCGTACATTGGTCTCTATGTATATATCACAGTTTATAGTTAAAGAAAAGTACCGGTACATCCTTCCTGAGATATACTGAATTTAAAAAGTCTGGATTTCCTAACCACCGCAAAGAAAAAAAAACACGTTTTGGTTTTTTTTCTACATATTAGCAAGCAAGACAAGCCATATGAATGACATCTAAACGAAGTGAACACAAACAAGTATTTTTTTATTTTTTTTTGGATAGCATCTGCTTTGCAAAATCTGGTGTCAGAACATAATAAATAGATAATGATTTCCCTTGTAGTCCCGGCGGCTGAGAAATCATTATTCTCATGGAAAATTGAAGCATCTTGTGCTATATAGGATATTAAAAGATACTTCCCTTCTGAATTGGACGAGGTACTAAAGGCAGACACGTAAAGCATACCGCGCACAAAAATAAAATTGTAATAAATGGCAATTTTCACTCTTAAAAATAATCCCTTTTAATAGGAGTTGGATATATAAAATGATATATGTTACCCGAGAACCAGTAAAGTAATAATTAGGATATTATGAATAATAATTTATATATTTTTATTTTTTTTAATTTTTTTGAAAATATAACGTAATTTACAGAAAATGTGATGTAAACATTATAGTAAATAAACATATAAAAACTATATTTTTTATATTTATTCAGGGCGTTTGAATAATGATAAAAAAAGTTTTATCGGCGAATGGTAATTCCCTGTTTTTTGCTTTTGTAAAATTCATTGTGTTACAAAATAATTTCATTTTTTGTGGGGTTTTTTTTTTTTTTTTTGGAAAGATCTTTTTTATGGTTAATTAACCCTTATATAAATGTAGTAAAAAATAGGTCAAATTTCCCCAAAAAACATTAGCCCTTTCTACAGCATATGTTCTAATATCAATAAAAATTGACTCAGCTGAAAAACATCATTTTTAAAAGAAATCTACATGAACTTGTTTTTTTGTTTTTTTAAAAAAAATATATAATAGAAAAGGAAAAAAATTAAATACGTAATTCATTGTAATTAATTCTACTGCTGAGCATGAACTTTTAACCGTCCCGATTAATATATTTATGAGTTTGAGGGCGATGCGTTATCCGACCAAATATTCCATTTAAATTTCTTTGAAATTCCTTTCGTTTGCCCTCATTTCACAGCAGGCTGCTTAATTAACAGAGAAAATCATTTCGCAACCCAACCTCCATAAAACATACCGCGGGAGTCGGATCAGATATCAGATATGGCCAGGAGCTAAGAAATACTCGATTCAGCAGTTTAACCGAGGGGAAAAAAAAGGTTTTAGTAGACTTTTTGGGGGAAAAGAGACAATGAGTGCTATTCGAGAATGAATTCTGCCAAGGGAGAGGCACAACTGCGTAACATAACTTTGCTTTATGTGGTTTGTCGGGGACAGAGTAGGCGCCCCCCCTAATGTTTGCAAGTAGGGCAAGTCTATTCACTAAAGTGTGAGTGCTTGTGAGCACTAAAATGGCTTCGTTTGGGCAAAATCTGTGATTTCAGGTATTTTGCTCTTCAAGAGTAATATAGCTATTTTAGGCCCCTATCCCACTAGAAACCAAATGAGAGATGAGAAGGGGGAGGTTTTCGTATAAAATTATACACTCCATGCCCCCCGGTCTCTTTAGTTCAGCCCACATTAGTTATTAGGGAGTCCTGGGGAACCCCGTATTTTTATTTGAATTTTTTTATTTATTTCTTAGTTTTTGTAATTGTTGTTTAAAGTAGTGGGGATGGATATTTTGCTGCTGGTGTCAAAAGAAAACACGTAATGAGTTTCCTCTTTAGGTCATTATTATGTTGCAAATTATGGTAGATGTTAACCCCTTAAGGACTAGAGCTTTTTTTTTTTACTCTGTAGTGCCAGCGATTGTCATGTTTTTGCTATGTCAACCTTTATTCTGCGTCTCGTTTAGAGCACCCACACAAATTATTTTATTTTTTTTGGGACTAGTAGGGATTTTTTTTTTAAAACACGTTTATTCATTGTTTTAGATGTATATAAATTATTCATTTAAAATACCAAAAAGATATATGTTAACCTGCCTTGATTTGCAAACCCTATATTTCTATATATTTTTTTTTTAATTCTTTTTAGGTGATTATTTTTTTAACCCATACCTCTAACCCTTTAACCCATACTCTAACCCTATCTAATAGTGTTTTCTGTCTCTCGCCAGTCTGCGATCACAGTCACATGAAGGCAGGCTTACAAGCACTGCCTTTATTATCAGACCGTATCGGTGTATGTGATTGGTTAAAGCAGTGACCAGATGCATGGAATTGCATGGAATCTGCTATAGGCTGACCACCACGTGGGACCAGTTTTTACTCATGACGTACCAAGTACGTCATCGGTCCTCTAGGGATACCTTTTCTTGATGTACCCGGTAGATTCAATGATATATGGAACACATATTTGTGGCTTTATTTGCCGCATATGGCGCCATGATTGCCCCAGTGTACCAATACTACTCAGGAATTATCGTTGGCCGGCAATAGAATTGGAGCCGGGTCCCCCTACCTTCTTAAGTTTTCTTTAAGACCAGATTGTTATGTGACGTTCTCCTTGTCACGTTTGTTTGACCATTGTACAGCGCTGTGGAATATGATGGTGTTAGCGTGATAATGTGGTGTACTATGTACCCACTAAGTATGAGGTCTCTTTCCCCCCTTAATGTGTGTAAATGGGATTTAATTTTAATATTTATTGCTGTGAACGGAGAACTGAGGATAAGGATGGAGAGGGGATGGTCAGGGTAATAAAAGAGTAGTTAAACATTGGAACGGCTTCCAAGCAGAAGTGGTAGAGGTTAATATGGAAGGTGGGGATTTAAACATACATGGGATAGGCATACAGCTCCTGAATCTAAGACGAGACCAACGACTGATTTAGGTTTGAGTCTTTACAGCAACGAGCAGACTAGATGGACCGTATGGGTCTTATCTGCTGTCAACCTCTACATCTCTAAATCCTTTTCACGTTTTAAAGAGATATATATTTGGCAGAATAAGCTATTACTTTTGAACAAGCTGAGCTTCTGCTGTCATTGACGGATTCATAATTGCCCCGACTCTGATCACATGAACATTTTATATGATCCCAAGACCCGGTTCTCTTGTCGTTGGATAGGAGCACAGTATCAATCTCTTGCAACAAACGGAGACAAAGAAGGATTTTTTTTTCGGCAAGGTTATCTCTCTTGCCGTTTTCCATGTAACCTCTCGTACAAATGGCTAAGGTTTTGCTAGCTATGACCAGCAATGTCCCTTATTGGTCTAATAGCCGAGGGGTCCCTCCTAGATTCGAAGGATCTTCTGTCTTTCTTTATGTATTTTAATTTGAATATGTAACTAAATTTGAATTAGAAACGTTACATTTTGAAATAAAAAAAAAACAGGTTAGCGTCACAAAATCTAGACATGAATTTTTGGATACCAAGATGTCAGAATAACTGCTCGTAATACTTTGGTAAGTGGGGGTAGTAGATAAGTGGAACAGCCTCCCAGTAGAAATGGTAGCGGGTAATGTAGTGAGGGTATTAAACATGCATGGGACAGGCATACGGCTCCTGAATCTAAGACGAGACCAACGACTGATTAAGGTTTGAGTCTTTACAGCAGGAGAAACGGGCGACTAGACGGGGGCCGAATAGGGCCGGCAGATAAAGTTACAAAGTTAAGACAGCTACAAAGATCAATAGCAATGATACCCTATAATGAATCTGTCTGGGAACGTCAAATAGAGATCCGCGGTTCAAAGAAATCAAAAATCTAGTAAGCGATTTTTATATAAAAAAAAAAATAAGATAATTTAATTAAAAATATGATAAAAAGATGATAAGTTTAGCAACATTGGTGGCTTAAAAAATATGCAAAAAAACCCATAAATCATCTCTATAAGATATGAGTTCATTTAACCCCTTAAGGACAATGGGCAGTCCCTAAACCCATTGAAAACAATGCATTTTGGGCCCGTACATGTACAGGCTTTGTCATTAAGGGGTTAATCTCAAAACTCTCGCCTCGCCAGCCATGGACAAGAAACCTTCTGCTTTATCTTTTTTTTTTTTTTACTTAAGTCATTAAACTGCTTTAAGCAGCCAATAAGTGGCACGAAAACAGGAACACAGCAAAGGAAGTGCGATTCAGCTCTGGAGCTGCAGCTTCTCCCTAAGCTAAGTTAATTGGTAGTTTTTTTTTTTTAACAGCTTGAAGAACGCATATTTTAAGTATTTAAATATGGATTATTTTGTTGGTGACAATTTTGATATGCATGTATTTTAATACACTTATTAAAGTGGTTTTCATGGGATATTATTCTTATAACCCTGCCTATAACCGGCGCCCACGCCAGATCGATCGAAGGTACAATCCAGTCCTATCCCAACGTTTTTATTATTATCACTTTTATTTTATTATATTTTTTTATTTTGTTTTGTGCACGGGGTCATCGTTGGTCATGTTTAAAAAAAAAAACAAAAAACGAAATATAGTAAATGTTAAAGAAAAGTTACCTTATCGGATTATCCATTCTTGATACGGTCAGAAAGGCCGCCAGATTAGCGGTGTAGGAAGAACAGACGATGAGAGTAAAGAGCCACCAGCTTCCCATCACAATCCGCATTGCCACCGAATTCGTGATGGTTTCTCCGCCTAGAAAGTAAAAGAAATCGTTGACCGAAGACATTTGTAGATTAGACAAAGGAACAAAGGATGGAATGGTATGAGGTTCTACTAGTCTAGAGTAGGTTGCCAACAGTTATCACTCTTCACTGATTGGTCGAAACGCAACTCCATGTTGGTCAACCAAGAAGAACCAGCGGTAGGCCACCACTGGCGATAGGAATACGAGGTTGAAGTCGTTAAGTTAGGCCAACGACCCAATTACAAGACTAATGGCATGGTTGAAACTCAATTGTTGAGTGGATCAGTGCCAGATACAAGCACTGTGGGAAAATATATATATAACTTCTGATGTCAAAGGCCTTTATTTGAGGTTTCCGTATCATTTCCCACCAGATTATATAATGTGACTTAAAGACTTTTGTGGTCATCGGAGCAAGGAATGAAACATCTGCGCGTGAGATGATGGGGGTCGGAAGGTTACAGACAAAAGACTTAAGGGAAGTCTTATTCTTCCATGAAAAGAACATTTCAGAACAAGAGGTCATGTTCTTCTAGAATCAAAGGCTGGCACGTTAGAGGCCGACATATGAACCAATCTCTGTTCTGAATAACTGGTTTGTTTAATAAATACAGGTCCTTCTCACGTGGTGGGTATCTATCGAGACAGATAAATCATGACACCGGTAACCTTTACCTAACACATTTATATGTTACCCCATAAAGTGTAATTCACCCATTAAGGTCATTCACCATCATCGCGAAAGTGATTGCGAAGGATTTTCAGTATTTTTGCCAATTTATTTTCATTTTTTTTCCCCAAGTAGGTTTTCAAATCTTGCAATCGATAAAAACACACCTGTTTTCAGGTAGGTCTTGACTATTACGCTAATATCGTTGCCCTTTTAATTTGATATTCCTCTTAGATGGAGTCTAGCTGTGGATTTGTGAAATGCCATTGGAATATAATACACATTTATTGAGTATTTATACATCTAATATGTTTCACTTGGCTTGTCATTAACCCGTTTGCTCCTTACTCACGTTCCATGTCATCGCAGCTTCAAAGCCTACTATGATGTCATTGCACGCCATGTATAAAGTAGCTGTGTGAACACCATTGCCCATCGCTTATTAGTGGTTCCAGTTACAATGGTCTTGCAACTAGAGCCGTCACGGGGAACCAATGGGAGCTGGTGATACTCATGTAACCACTGTGATCACCAATGATCATATGCAGGGGCATAACTAGAAGCCTCAGGGCCCCGGTGTGAGAATCTGTTAAGGTAACCCCCCACCCACCCCAAAAAACATGATTTTTTTCTCATACTATCTACCCCCGCTTCTCACACTATCTCCCCCCTTCTCACACTGTCTCCCCCCTTCTACACACTATCTACCCCTCCCGCCTTCTCACACTTATCTACCCTCTCCTCCCTCTCATATTATCTACCCCTCCCCCTTCTCACCTATCTACCTCCCCCCCTTCTCACACTATCTACCCTCTCCCCTTTTCACACTTCTACCCCCCCTTCTCCATCTAACCTCTCCCTATCCCTCCCTTCTCACTATCTACCGCTCTCCCTACCCCTCCCTTCTCATTGTCTACCCTCTCCCTACCCCCTCCCTTCGCAGTTGCGACCCCTGCGACCCTGGATGTTCCGCCACTGATCATATGTAATCATGACAGCCATGCACTGAGCCCAGTGTAATCATAGATATTTGTGATCAGTGGCATATTCTGACCTAGGCCTAGGGCAGCATGTCCAAGGGGACAACAGCCCCTCTGCCAGAAAACCGTGGCAAATCAGGTGCTCAACAGGACCTTTCACAAGAGATATCTGGGCGTTGTGCGTCCTTTTGCGTGGAATGCGGGGATGTGATGTCATACCTCAGTATAAATACATCACCGCACATAGCACAATACCTTGCTGTACAAACGCTCCGTATACAATCCATATGGCGCTATGCAGCGTTGAGGAAGTGGACTGAGTCGATTGTGCCGAATTTTGCGCCCTCACCGCCTGGATCCGATTCAAGACAAAGATCAAGACGCCAACCACCGGTATCACGGCGGCGATGCATGCCCAGACGGCAAAGTCAAACGGGGCAAACAGAGAGAAGATATTTATTCTTTCTTCTGGCTTCTTGATAAGAATTCCAACGGAATAATCCAAGTATCGTTTACTGAAATCCACCACGCTCTCCCGTTCCGGAGTGATGGTGATTGCGGAGACAGCGATATCTGCCCTCTACAAAAAAAAACAAAAAACCACAAGAACTTTGATATTGCTGCTGTACATTTTTACATTTTATTTATTTTTTTTTTTTACATATTTTAATAAGACTTTCTATTTTTTTATAGGTTCTACTTAGATAAAACATTAATTGCTATGCAAACACAATTACGACCCAAGAAAGTGTAGTAAAAATATAAAAATATAAAATACAAAAATTCTAAAATTAAACTAAAAAAACAGAACTGAGATAAATGACCCACTTAGATTATTTATTATAATACTTTTTTTCCCCAAAATGTGTCTAGTATCCCCCATATATACATATAAAGGGTGCCTGTACCAGAAAAGTCTTTCAAAGGCGGCCATTAAAAATATAATAATAATATATTATTATTATTATTATTAATTTGCCCCATTATTTCTTCTGCTTTAGTTGACCACCACATCTTATTTTTAATTCCCATTAATTGGCTCGTTAAACTCTTCCTTACCTTGTTTATCAGTTCTCCTATCATGCCGTTCCAAGAACCATTGGCAAGCTGGTTTCCATATTTGCCATCGGGAACTTGGTAAATCTCATATTTGAAGCCAAGGTTTTGCGAAAGAGCGTCCAGAACGTCGATTGAGAAGCCTTTATATTTCTTCGGTTGACCCAGTATGTTTTCTGCGACCATCACAAAAGGCTCTTCCTATGATGAATGAAAAAAATAATATAATAATAATTAAAAATGTATACTAAACAATATTTCTTTGCAAATGCATAACCTTACATTTTTAATATGGAATAAAATATATAATAATATAATATAGAAAAAAAATGTTAAAAAAAAAAATACTTTTATGATTGGAAATACTTTGCTGTAATATATTCAGAAATATATTCAGAATTTTAATTTCCCAGCTTGAGGCCTACATAACGCGCGCTAAAAATATTACGTCTTCTCAGCAGACACCCATGTGCCAAGACATGACAAAGTCTCTTGACAAGCGGAGTCGAGAAATCTCGATCGAGAATTTTTCCACCATTGTGTAACGTAACCGTCAATTTTTTGACAGTTTGCGCAACAAACCTCAATAACAGCATCTGCTTGTTTCGTAAAAATGGAAGAAGAAGAAAAAAAAAAAGACTAGATTTAGAAGCCTAAAATTGGCATTATTGTGTTCTTGCGATTGACGGGGAACTTTACATAAAGTTATGCGTGCGTGATGGCAATTAAATCTCTATAATCACTGCCTCGAGATGAAAAAGCATGAAAGCAACCAAAATAAAAACAGAATGTGCTTCTTAACCCCTTAAGGGCAATGGGCGGTCCCTAAACAATGCATTTTGAGCCCGTACATGTACAGGCTTTGTCATTAAGGGGTTAATTCTCTTTTTTCCTTCATTCCTCTATTTTTTTTTATTTTAAAGCTTTGGCATACCAAGATAGTCACCACTTTGAGCGTTAATCCTTGAAGATCACTGTCAAGGCGTTTTTCTTGCAGGCTTCCGTTCAGGCCTTTCATGGAGTCCCAGGTCGCCAACTAAAACAATAGCGTGACAGAATGATTACAGAGGGGGAAAAAAAAAGCGGTTACAAATAAATGCTCGCAGGAATAACGACATCGTTCTACCTCGAGATCAATTTCGAAATCTTAACGTCTTACAGCAACTGGTGTGACCCAAATTGTCGTAACAATTGTTTGTTTTTTATGGCTTCTCGTCCCGCTATAAATCAGTGACTGTGGATGAATGAATCATTCTGTGACATAAATATCATGGAAACATCTAGTGATAGTGAGGAAAAAAAGCATCAAAGAGCTAAACGTACAATTTTTCAGAGCAAGTCCCCAATACATTAAAGTACCTCTTAAATTCAATAGCATTTTAACCTTTTGAGACAATGGACAATAATTCTTAAACTTTTGGGGTCTGAGAATTCCGAAAAATAGTGGATTTTAAGGCTGATCTCCTGTTATCAATTTTCACTACTTATTTTGGTTTGTAATGAAAACATTAATTGCACTCTCTAGTATGTTAAGCAAAGAAAGCTTTTCAGTTTAATTACGTAAAATAACAAAGCTAACATTTTTAACACATTCTTTTCAACTTCTATGGCAACAGAATTTTGTGTCACTTGACAATTAAGTGTTCCCTACAAAATTTCGATGAAATTTAATAGTTTCTGTTAAGAAGATGGCTGCCAAAATAACTCTGCACCCTGAGGAAAAACCTTTCAAAAGAGCAAAATTGCCCAAAAAATAGATACAAACCAAAGATAATTGAAAGAAAAAAAAAAATTGTGTGCAACCCTACGACAACATCTCACACAGAAAAGTGCAATCTTTGGGGGAAAAGGGCTAAAAAGTTATTTATAATAGGATATAAATAAGATATATAAAAAGTCAAGCGTTGAAGAGGACTCCTTATCTATGGTAATTGTAAATGTATAGGATCAGTAATAAAAGTATTTAACCCCTTAAGGACAATAGGTCCCTAAACCCATTGAAAACAATGCATTAAGGGGTTAATGCAATAAATAAGTATTTTAATCATTTTTTACTTATTCGGATAAAATTAGCTTTTCTTCTTTTTTGTTATGTTTTGTTTAAATCCAAAGGATCTATATTAATCAATACAGCGTCCCTTTAAACCTAAGCTTTGAAGAAAATGGTGAAGCCTTACTGAAAAGGGTTTGGGTTTTTTTTCTGGAGATTTTACTTTTTTGTGACTTTTTTCCCAAAACTAAAATATCGCAAACTACTGACTGAATATGTTACGCTTCAAACATTTTGAACAAAGACGAGGAAAAAGCTAACAGAAGGGGGAAAACTGTCAAAATAATTTTAAGGCTTTCTGAATTTCAATCGAATCCTAACTTCACATTTCGCTTTGTAACCGAGAAAGGAATCGGGAAGGAAACTTTATTTATTCGAAGGTTTGCTCATCTAAATCCCATTGTTACAGACTATTCAATTCATTTTAGTTGCCAGGCAAAAAAAACCCCCAACAATTGCTCTCAGATAAATTTCACGTATTCACTCATACATTATAGTGCCGAAAAAAAATAAAAATATAAAAATAAATATAAATAAATTTTATTTATTTTATTTATATTATATTATATATTTTTTATTTTTTCCAGGCAATATTTTTTTCTTTAATGGTTATAAAATAATATACTATCTTTTAAATTTGATCGCACAGACTGGTCCACGTCCCGTAAGAATTCCCGTTAGAACTAAATTTGACAGACTGGTCCACGTCCCGTAAGAATTCCCGTTAGAACTAAATTTGAACTATACATTTCCCAAACCAGTAAATATTTTCTGGAATTTTCTGGAATTCCCGTTAGAACTAAATTTGAACTATACATTTCCCAAACCAGTAAATATTTTCTGGAAGCCAATCCAATCAATGTGTACTTTTTAAAATCTGTAATTCTGGGCTTAAAAAAATACATTTATATATGTATATATATTTATATATATATATATATTATATATATATATTAATAGTGCATTTTTTCTAAACATTTAAATATAAATTATAAAAATGAGAAAAATTTGTACGTTTTTCACATTTAACTTGCAATTCTATTTTTTTCCGTGCAAACCAAAAGTGTCTATGTTATTTATTATTGTGTTCACATGCGCTTTGGCTCTCCTTTTGGTTTGTAAGACGGCCAGATATTATAGCACATTTTCTGTAAAATGCATAATATTTTTAATAAAAATAAAAAAGTCTCTTCCGTTCAATTTCATGTGCGCCCGACATTATAACGATTGCAGGAATGTGCGAAGTTGTGTTGTACACATTAAGATAATTTTGCTCAAACTGCTAAGAAAAAACTGTAATTTAATGACTTTCTGTGGCGTTCCCGAGCCGGGTGTGAAGAAATGAACAAGTGTTTTATGTCTTGACAGGTAGAGATATTTTACTGTCATTAGCAGCCGAACATAGTTTAAAGAGACGCTTAAACGCCTTGAATTAAAAAAAGACGGCAAATTATTTTAATTATATTTATTTTTTAGGCAATTATGTCATAGATCCACTACTAAGAAAATGTATCTGCAAACTTAATGATCTTTAGAATGATTTTTATACTGTAATTAATCAAGTTGTCTTGTCCTATAATATGCTAAACGTTGAATTGAGCTGCCTTTCGTTTCAATCCAGAATTATGGATTTTTGGTTTCACCTCTCCTTTTCTTAAACCATAATGTCCACGTTCTTCATAATCGCGTCCTTACATGAAAGGGACGCTCCAGCCATCTTGTAAACATCAACGGATATGATAGCTGGGTAATTCCTTCAAATATCCATGTAGACCTCCTTACAAACACATGGAGGGGTTCTACAGAACCCTCCATATGCATTTGACCCTTCCCCCAGCCGACATCTACTTGGCTTGCAGGACTGGTGTTTGGCCAAACCCAAGACATTCTCAGACCTGGGAACTCTTCAAGGTTGACCCCACCCCCATAGTCCTTTAACATCGTATTACTATTAACATAGTAATTTAGGTTGAAAAGGTACGCGAGTCCATCAAGTTCAACCTCACTGTTGGTCAAGAAGAAGACAAGAAAACTCCCCAAAGCAATTTCCAATGGGGTAAAATAACATCTTGGCTCCATCTGGAGACAACACAAGGAAATCAGGTAGCCAGGCATTTAAACTGCTTCATGTTAGGGAATCCAAGTGATGATTCTAAACACTAAATCCATGTCCACTTGTAGCTCCTGCCATCCACCAGCCACGGTCTCAAGTTAAGCCACACTGGCATTATACGCATTGTACACGTAGAACCATAAAAGTCATAAAATAATGTTAACACATGTACAATCCCTTTATTAAATTATTGTTAATATTCTGATATGAGGTTGAAATTCCTAAAATTAGTGGGAAAAAGTGTGTGTGGGGGGGATAGATTTTTTTTTCCAACACAAATTTCTTATTCCGAAAGAGTACGCTTCCAGACTGAGTTCACCGAAAGGATCAGATTCTAAACAAAAAGTGATGGATTAGAGTGAGATAAGACGACTTTAGTGCAGATCACTGGGCTAAAAAGAAAAGAAATTCAGACTGGACAGGATAATGGATGTTATGTGTTCATGATGACTTATTGAGCCAAGGGATGTTGGCGCAACCCAAGCTCTCAAAATTCTAAAAGGGCTACTTTTATGAAATATGTGTACTCATCACTAGACTTGTGGACTCAGATTTGTACAAATTTTATTTTGAACAAATTGTGCTAAATTCATTAATGTCCAAAACGAGGAGGGGGCCCCAAAAAAAACAAACGAAAATGAAGGAGAACGCTCAGAATTTGTTTGAAATCGGACAACTGCTTCCGCGTCTCTTCTTCCCCCGTCTCTGCTTCTCCGTCCGCCTTCTTCTCTCCTTTCAGTGCTCTTCAGAGTATTGACTTGGAACAATGATCGGGACAATGAGGGAAGAGGCCGTCCACGTTGCGCGCGCGGAGGCTCCGCCCTGTTGCGGTAGACCTCTGAAGAGCGCTGAAGAGGAGAGATGAAGCCGATGGAGGGAGAAACGGTTCTCGGAGAAGGTAGCGAGATAATGTGAGTGAATGAGAAAAACAACAAATTTTGTTTTTATAAAAAAAAACCCTCAAAACTTTGTCTGAATGGAAAAGGCAAGAAAATAAATTCTTTGTACCAAAAACTAACCCAAAAATAGTTATTTTTTTTCTACTCATCTCTACTCGCCATTCACCATAAAGCTGGTTAAAGTAATGAATTACCTAGTTCTTTTACACAATTAAACAATGACCGCCCTCATCATTTTTCTTCTAGCTCAATATATAAATGTCTTCTTCACACGATTATAGCCAGCAATTATATTATAATCTTAGCTTAATTATATTACAGAGTAATCAGCGACAATGCACTGCTCCGTAAAAGAAATAAATAATAATAAAAAATTAATCCTAGGAGCTTTCCGCGGCATTTTCTATTCCTGGTTCAAAAATTAGATTTTAAGGAATGCAATTTATAATACCCCAAATCCCTAACACGTCCCTAATATAGTCATTCTTCGCTAGTATGGTTCACCAGTAAAATTACACTAAATTAAAATCGTCCTGGGAAAAAAATATTTTGCCCATAATTTCTCAATTTAATTACTCGGTTTAAACAAGGATCTTAATAAATATACTTCAAATAAGGTACACGAAGAGGCACGAGAGATTTTTTTTTAAATAGTAGGGCTTTTTTAATAAATAAATTCATACTGGTTTTCATTTATTACCCAAAATGGTCTTTTCTAATAGTCTTCCTTGTAATCACTTTTTTATTTAAGAAAATAAAGCAGGGGGAAACTTGGTTGGTCGAAACTTCCCAATAATATAGTGTCAGGAACTAAATTTAGCAGATAATACACTCGGTTCCCACAATGCAGTTCTCTGTAATGCACATTCATCAAACAAGGACTTTATAGACTGCCAGGAAGCCTTGGTTTTGACCCAGAGTCTCCAGGTGAAGCCATGGCTCTTCTTTCTCTGGGCTCTCCCACTCACCGTTCACATTCTGCCTACCCTTGCCCACTTCCCACCCAGTTCTAGCCCATTAAAGATTATTGGGCAAGCCTTCTCCCCACCATGAAGATACCCCCCCCCCAAAAAAAAAGAGAGCTCTGGGTAGCCTACCATGAAAAGTTCCCATGCATGTCCATAACTGGAGAACTGGAAATATCCAATAATGATAAGCATGGTGTTTGAAGTCTTAACACCCTGGTGGCTTCATGTGGAATTACAAGTCCGATGTGCCAATGACTTGAAGCGTCCCAAAATCTAGAAGAGTCCCAGGCAAAACTTGACTTTTTGCCCAGCTTTAGAAATGAGTTATCCCCGTTTTGACACAAAAAACACAGAACTCATCGCCTCTTGGTTGGAAATACTTGAATTACCTTTGAAATAATTACCGCCGACTGCAAATAATAATAATAATAAAAAAGAGAATTTTTACACATTTCATGATGCGGAAAGATAGATGTATATTTTCCCTCCGTGACTTGGGCTTTGAAATAAATTACATAAATTGAAGATCGTTAACATCCATTTGGAACAGCTGGTGTACCTTATTTAAGTCCTAAGAACATGTTTGATTTATGGCTGTCTTTCATATTGCAATATCCAGAGCTCAAAGACAAGCCTCAGTTCATTTGATACGTGATTTGCTTTCTCTTTCTTTTGTTGGTACGGGATTATTACATACCAATTTTCGATATCTGAAGGATTTAATTACCTTATGGTGTCAGCCTCTACCTACGGTATTCAGAAAGAGATCATTTCATAGATCTCCCATCATTCACCCTTACACCGTATTGCCTCTATAAAGGCAGGAACTCATCTGAAATATCCTTTCTCTATCTTTATGAAACATTTTTATATTTTTAAGTCATTTTCTTCTTGTTTTCATCTTTGATCCTTACTTGTTCAGTGAATCTATTGAGATCTTGATGTAGACTTCAACAGCTAGTCAAATCGATGAATGGTGACCAAATGAAGACACCTTAGACAAGCGGTAGAATAAAAGTGGTAGAATGACCCTTGTCATTTGGTCATTTTCTTTTAGAAATGCCGTGAAAACGTATTTGCCCCATTGGGGTGGTTGTGTAAACATTACCATGGATAAAAATGTCAAAATTCTTTTTTCAGGGATTGTCCTAATCTTCACACGCTATAGTTGGCCACCTTTGACTTCATCAAATTATTATCATATCTAGAACCCCTGAGCTGGTCTAATTATGTGTCTTTCCAGACGTCACACCTGCCCATCTTAGAAATGTATTTATTTTTAATGAAGACAAACTAAAGTCGTTGTTGCCAGAACCTGGAAAAGTAGACTCAACGAAGGTCTCCAAGTTCCTTGAAGAAGAGACCAAGGAGCAAATATCTCATCTTGCATCCAACACATCTCTACTTTTTGGAAAAAGGTTTGGATATTTTGGCGGGAGACGGGCACAAGATACCCCCCACTTGGATGGAGAACACCCCGTTTCAATATCGATATCACCATAAGTGTTTAAGATCAATTCAAGCACATGTTGTTGACCCATAAAACAGTTCTATATGCTCTGCTATTGTCAATGATGACAAAGGTATAGGGTTGTACTGAGTTAGCCATAGAATGAGAGAAGGCAAACTTGGTAAAGATGATGCCTTTATTGGCTTTCGAGACTATCTAGGCCTCTTCTTCCGGCATATAATACCTAATATCCTTGAAGAAGAGACCTAGATACCTAAGATCCTTGAAGAAGAGACCTAGAAACCTAAGATCCTTGAAGAAGAGGCCTCAATAACTAATATCCTTTAGAAGACATCTAGATGGCTAATATCCCTGAGGAAGAAACCTAAATGTCTAATATGCCTGAAGAAGACACCTGGATAGTCTTGAAAGCTTGCAATCCATCAGTTAGCCAATTGTCAATGTTATCAATAACCACATTTTACCGAGAAACAGGTAATAATAAAAACCACATTTTTTTATTTTTTATTTTTTTGTTTTTTCAACAACTTTGTATGTTTTCAATGCTAATTATATATATATATATATATATATTATATATATATATATATATATATATAAAATTCAGTTTCAGTTTTGGATCAACAATAATGAGATCTTATTTCTGTATATTAATTATAAATTATAAATTATAAACCTATTGGTGACCAAACACACCATCTCAACGACATTTTTTTTATTTTTATGGAAAAGTATATAAAAATGTGAAAGTACACATAGATCAGATTATCTTATGTGAAGAGGTTAATCTTCCCTGTCTGAAGCTACCCTATTCTCCTGCAGGTATTCATTCATATCACTATTTTCTAGGACAAATTTCCCTTCCTTATCTATTTTTACCTGACACTGGACAAACATCCTATTATCGAAAGTGACGGGGAATAAAGAAGAAAAATGAAATCTAATAAAGGACTGTACTGGAAGAAAAAGACAGCATTTTGGCCATTTTTTTGCCTACAGCTATAATTTATCATAACACGGGAGCAGGTGTGCAAAATAGGTAGAGGTTACAGCTCTTTTTTTTAAAAAAAATATGAGAAAATATAAAGGACATACAGCATAATAATAACAAAGTAAATATATAATAATGCGTATTAAAATAATAATTTTATATTTAACACTACTACTACCACTACTACTGCTACTATTACTAATAATATTTTATTATTATTTTTATTATTATTATTATTATTATTATTATTATTATTATGCAAGAGTTTTGTATATAAAGCATAGGGTTCTAAACGTATTTTACTATTTTGTTTAGAAATTCTTAAATGTATGATACCTAAGGAGTAATAGCAATGACATTAATTATTATGATTACTATTATTATTAGCTAGTTATTATTTATTTTTATGCTAGAGTTTTGTACATAAAGCATAGGGTTTTAATTGTATTTTACTATTTTGTTTAGAAATTTAAATGTATGATACCTAAGGAGTAATAAAATAAAAACATAATTATTATTAATATATTAGTTTTATTTATTTATAATTTTATAATGCATTATTAATATGTATAATATATATATAATATGTATATATAAGATATAGTATTATATATATATATATATATATTTATTATTATCGTGCTAGAGTTTGGTACGTAAAGCACAGGGTTCTAAATGTCATTTTATTATTTTGTTTCAAAATTCTGAAATTTATGTTACATAAGGAATAATATTAACAATTACATAATTATTCAATAATTTCATTATTATTATTTATTATTATTATTATTAAAACATTTTGATTATTATTAAACCAATAATAAAAAATAAGAATTATGATAGAGTTGCTAAAGAATATGTTTTTAAATGCCGTTTTATTATGTTTTTAAATGTTCTGAAAATGATGGTGCCTGGGGAATAAAAGGAGCATTTATTCATTTCCCTTCTAGGAAATGCTACGGAATATGAACAGATCTGTCTTCGAGTCAGAGGTTTCAGCACCTGGGATTATACAGGTCTCCTTATCTCAACTACAAAGGTAAAGATGATATCGTTATTGTGAATCTTTCCTCCCCGTGACATTGGTAGCAGCCGCGGTGTCATCCCCCCTGTGAATGGGGTACAATGCGCTCTAAAATTAATGGCTCCTCTGTCGTAAAAAGCTTTGTCTGTTTGAGCTGCTCTGTATACGAGAAGCTCCACACACAACATCCAGAGCACCAGGACCACCAAGATGACGTGCCATGGACAAAAATATCCTCGTCCTAGACCCCAGCGCTGTATACAGTAATATAACCGTAGGATGTAGGAGCAGAGGAGCTCCCTGCCGGCGACCAATAAAGTCAATCGCATGGACCTTTAACTCCTGACGGCGAAACTTCGCCTGGGCCCGCTCCAAGAGTTCAAGGTCTGTACGACTCTATCAGTCTCCGGCAGGGAGCTCTTCCGGCAGATCGCTCATAGAGTCGCTCGCACCGACCTTTAACCCCTGATCCCGAAACTAGGCCTGGGGAGGGAACCGGAGTTAAAGGTCCATAAGAGCTACTCTATTGGTCGCCGGCAGGGGCCTCCTCTTGCGTCAACCAATTGGACCTTCATTAGCCAGACTGTCCAGCTGAGGGACTAAGACAGAGGAAGTCTATTGTTTACCACAAGCAGTGAGAGTTCCACTTAAAGTAACAATAAAGTTTCCCTGTTACTTGCAGAAGCATCGATGCTCCAACGGGAAGTTTCATAAAAGATGGAAAAGTCACAAACTATTAATGAATACCTTTTTCATATGAAGAAAATTGGACTTGTTAGCTTGGCTCTAATCGTAGGTGTACGCTATTAAAAGCCCTTTAGGCTAACTAAGGTATTGATTTCTATTTTGAAGTAGTTTTGAAAGTGTGTTCTTCCCCGTCCTTCGCAAACAACCAGAAACATTTTACTTATGAACCCATTCACTTCTTTAAAAGGTAAATAGAACTTTGCTGCTAGAATATTTAAAGGGACCCTCGGATCCTCATATGTGCTTTAATTCATGTCACCTCTCTATGGATTTAGCTTGTTTCCTCGGCTCCAGTCCCTTGCAGGAGATAAAGTTGACCGAAGGTACTCAACTCCAGTTGGCTCCAGTGATTGTTCCGGTGGGATTTCCAAGGGGTTTAACAAGACCCCTTGCAAGCATGTGCAGGGGTTTCCATGGGGGCACTTTCCCGTCAGTGATTGTCTCCTTCAACTTGTCATAAATGGTGGGAATAACAAGGAGCAGATGGGACATAAAACCACACCATGTTCAAGTATTTTGAAGTAAAAAATACATATCACATCATCTCAGGTGCCTCATCGGCTCAAGGGGTGTTGGAGCTATTGAATGGTCAAGGGCAGCTTCCTTATCCCTTGCGAGGTGGTGAAGTTGAATGCACAACTTCACCATGTTGCAAGGTGGCCATGTAGGAACCTGGCTAGAGAAGACAGTGGGGCTCCTCAGCAGGACCTAGCTTGACAGTCGGGGAGGAATATACTTGCTAAGTATTTTAATATCCATTATGAATGGTGAGGCAGTGTGGGTCATTCATCTGTTCCCTTAAGCATTTTGTGTTGGTAGATATGGCAAAAGACATTTCTGCACTAAGGAAGAGCTAGGGATGGTAAGGCCCTCCATAACACTGTTCCTCCATACATTTCAGCAAATACTCTCCTACTCGATCCTTACGTTCTTCCCATGGGCTAAGGCTCTTCTCCTCGATGATCACCTCTTCTTTTTCCCTTCTACAAGATTTCACTCGGGCTGCCCCCATATCTCTGGAACTGACTTCCACCGAACCTCCAGCATTCACCCTCCCTCCCAACATTCAAGAAACATCTTCAGAGAAGCCGCACCATCTTAGCTGCTAGAACTTCCTGGTCATTGATACGACCACCACACTACCTCTCACCCTTTCTCTGTGCCTTATGTTTGTCACCCCACTCCCTCAAGATTGTAAGCTTGCGAGCCGAACTCTCTCCACCTTATGTATCGGTTTATCTTAGTTTGTCAATTCTCGTCTTGTCATACCCCTTGAATATCTGTATTGTATTAAGCCCTGCATAAATTGTTGGCGCTATATAAATAAAAGATAATAATAATTTGTAAGCATTCTTCTCACTATCTTCTCAATATCTCCTTGACCCTGGCTAGTCATCTCCATTCTGCCGTGAAGTCTTCGTATGACTTGGAATCTAGCACAACAAATGGATATGTGGAATGACTCCCCGACATAAAAAGTCCATCGTTGTTTAATTATCATCGTTATTTTATTATCTCGATATTTAGATGGCGGGTAAGTGGCGGGGACCTTCATAGGGCCAAAGTTTGAGCGTATATTGAAACAAGCAGATTTGTTTTTTTACTCCTTTTATCAATCAGATTTGTATTGACCTCACTTGGATCGCTCTACCTTTTACATTTATTTTGCACAAAGCCATATTCTCTAGATACTTTACAAAAAAAAAAAACATTGACTGCGAATAGAAAATCAGTGCTCCAGCGTCTTTGAAACTAATAAACAGTAAATAATTATGCTAGCCATTAAAACACCTAACAAAGCATTAATTGCAGTGATATTTGCATGGGCCGTGTTTGATATCTATGTAAATGAGCAATTACCAGCTCGTTATATATTCATCTGATGCGTAAAAAGCTCTGTGAACTGATGAAATGATCAACTTGAAGGCACCGACTCACATTTATCATCTGCTTTAAGTGTTACGATACATGGCCGTTAGCATTGAAGCGCTCAACTTTAGCTTCCATGTAACATCGTTTGTCACAGTGTATAGTCCTAAAGTATATGTACCAAAGATTTGCCCAACTCTCAAAGGGGGTATAAAGTAGCCCTTCCCACCCTGGAGAAACTATCGCCGGAAAGGCCTCGTTCCCACCAAGTTTTCCACCAACATATAACATCCAGTTTCCACACTCATCTATACCTCCGTGTGATTTACAGATCTAACGCCTAATGTGTATGTGGACAATTCAAACAATGTCTACAAAGTAGAGCTTCCCACCCCCCCAACAAGAGCCTCTCAAGAAGAACCTCCTTGCTACTTCTCACTTTCCACCATCATATAACTGGTGGTCTTCAACCACTTTCCCACTCTTCTTGGCTTCTATGCGGCACTAGCAAGAGGAAAAGTCCCGAAGAAGTGTTTTTTCAATATCCTGGCACGTGCTAGTTGGTGAAGCCACCAACGTTGGTCATTACAACCTTCTGTTGCTTCCTCATTTAAGGTCCTGAGATATGTAGTCATCCACAGCAAGACACAGAGGTCCCATAGTTGTTTTTTTATAGCTGTCCATAATACAATATATGTAGATAACCATTGAGCGCAGGTCGGGTCTAGCCATCGGGCAAACTGGGAAGGTGCCAGGTAGGTCAGTAGGGCCACATACTTAGCCATACTGTCTCTCCAGCAGCAGATGGCGGCCAGCCACCGGCATCAGTATAAAACTGTAACATGGCCAACTAATCATCCCTAGTATGGCCATAATTGAGCGAACCAATTTAGTTTTAGATTATAACCTTGCATTGGAGTTGTAGGACACTGATAAGCTCTTTAGAAGACTTACTTTAGCCGACTCTCCCATCTAATTCCCCGGCGTTCTATAAAAATACTGACCATGGAACATAACCCTCCAAGATAGGAAACTATACTTTAGCAATTATCCGATGGACTTATCATCAAAGCAAAATAATAAAATACCAGTATATCCAACCAGGACCATCTCATGGTAGGTAATTACAGTCAACGACGCTGGAAACTCATTTTAAACCAGCATTAAACCATTGGGAAAAAATCAATATGAAATATAGCATGGACATTTTTTTCTCATGGGTTTCATTAATTTATCTCAGAAACTACGTAAAACATACTTTTTTTTCCCCTCTGGTAAAATCTATACGACTCCTGCACTTTATTTCCGGCAGAGTCAAGTACGTAAGTAAACAGAGATGCCAAGAACAGGCAGCGAACATCAGATGCGTAGTCATCATCATCGTACCTTTTTATTGATTAGAGCACTTTATTTTTTTTCCGGCATTCTTCCTCTTGAGATATTTTATACATAAAAACAGAGAAAACCAATTTCTTTTGTAATATCTCAGAAGTGTTGTTAAATGTTTACATGACCTTTATATGTATGGTGGTCAATAAAGGGTTACATTTGGTATGGGGTTTTGATATAAACCGATCGGCCATAGCATTATGCCCCCTGACAGGTGATGGGAATAACACTAATTATCTTGTTACATGGCGTCTGTCAGTGGGGGGGGGGGAGATATATTAGGCAGCGAGTGAACATTTTGTCCTCAAAGTTGATGTTAGAAGAAGGAAAGATGGGCAAGCGTAAGGATCTGACAGACTTTGACGAGGGCCAAATGGGGATGGCGAGACGACCGGGTCAGAGCATCTCCAAAACGGCAGCTCTTGTGGGGGGGTTCCCGGTCTGCAGCGGTCGGTATTTATCAAAAGTGGTCCGAGGAATGGAAATCGGTGGACCGGCGACAGGGTCATGGGCGGCCAAGGCTCATTGACTCATGAGGGGGGTGTAGGCTGCCTGTGGGCTCAGTGTCCTCACCAGCACTGTCCTCTCTGTCCTCTCTTGGGGTCTTTCAGGCGTTGAGTTACATTGCAATCCTAAAAAGACATCTAGAATGGGCCACAATTATATTTTTGGCCTCCGATGCCATTTCATTTATTCTGCTTGTTGAGTGAGAACCCGTGGCCAGTCTAATCAAAGTTCACACGGCCCTCTAAAGGTGTATTTGATTCAATATTTCAGCCGGAAAGCACCGTCCTCATGCAGGTTTATTCCGTGTGATGAGATTCTTGGGACATGTAGGCTCGTAACACTCCATCTGTATTTTTGGACGAAAATTCATAACGCCTTTGTCTGGCCTCGCAATGTTGGAATTCAACGACGGATAATTCCGGCCAACCTTAATGATTTAATTTATAAAGCAGAAGACGTGCCAATTAAAACTGGAATTGTAATCGTTATATCGTACATTATGGTTTAAATTTAACACGTGGACAGTCTAATGATGTATGTGGGTGGTTCTAGCCCCAAGCAATGTAATTATCTCAGCAAAAGGTCACTTTTTGTGCCGAAACATTTCTTTCCTTGGAAGTTTACATGAGGCTGAAAGTGTCTCTCTATTCCACAAAAAAAACCCCTGTCATTATTTTAATATATTGTCTACTTGCAGTTACCGCATTCTGCCACTAGTTGGATGTAAAGCGTAATGAAAGAGAAAGCGTGTGTACGTGTACGTAATGGATTGAATTTAAATTGCATTGTGTTTAAGATATAAAGGGAAAGTCACCGCTATTAATATTTCTCTTGAACCTTGTTATAGTCCTTGAAAAAGAACATTCGGGATGAATATTAAATGCGCAATATCAATTTAACGCAAATATTAAAACATACCAGCATCTTGTTTCTGATTAAATAATGATTTTGTATTCCAAGTGGATTATTAGAATTTTAGGCTTTCAGTCCTAATGTGTACAGGCATGAAAAAATAATGTGGAACGTCAAATATTTATAAATTCATTTTTTTTTTCTTTGCATCTGAGTGGTAAATATTTCAGGAGAAAATAATCTACTTATTGTTACAGATGCTGTATGGCTGTATCTGTAGCTTTTTTAGTAAAAGGGAACATTGTTAAAATAGTTATTTGTTTTCTCATAAAATGTGTTTCTAGAGGCTGAAAAAAAAGAAAGGAGTGGAAAAAAGGGAAGCCACAAATGGGAAAAAGAGAAAGAAAGGGGGGAAAGAGAAAAACAGAAACAAAAGGAAAAGAGTGAAAGAGAGTGAGGAAAAGAGTGAAAGAGAGTGAGAAAGAGAGTGAGAGAGAGAGCAAGAAAGAGAGCGAGAAAGCAAGCAAGAAAGCGTGCGAGAAAGACAGCAAGAGAGAAAGGGAGAAAGAGACAAAGAAAAAGAAAGGGAGAAAGGGAAACAGGGACAGAAATGAGAAAAAAATGCCAGATAGGAGACTCTTGAATGCAACCACATACATGATTTACCTCCTGGTTGCTCCCATATGTGGTTGACAATGAAACGGTTGACTCTTTCGCCCCTGCAGGGAGTCTAGACCCACAAATATGGTACGGCTGTACCATATGAAGAGCAAGGCATGCTGGGTAGAGTTATAGAGTCTTTGTTGGAAAAGGGCTAGCTAATAATATTTTGGTGGACACAAAGGTGCCACCATATACACATAAATAGTAGAAGGTTAAGGCTTCCATTCATCTAAGAAGTCCCTTCAGAGCATGATGAAGGGGTTGGACATGGGTTCCTCGCGATTATTCAAACCTAACGTCACAAGGTGAGAACTTTCATCCACATCTGGAAACCGGTGAAAAGTAGCTCTTCCATGGTGGGAACTTCATGAACGTTGGTTGGTTGGGTACTTCAACATAAGTGTTGTGTTCCTTAGTTTACATCTAACTATTATTTCCATCACTTACTTTAGCGATAGGGTCCTTTACGTATCATGCCTAGGCTACCTCAAAACCAAGAGCTGGCACTACCATTTCCCGACATGTGGACCATAGACGCTGGTATTTATTGACAGATGTTCCTGGTTGCCCTTTGAACTTCTCCTGACAGCTCAAAAAGGAATTATTTTTGGTTGATTTCCCAGTTATGGTCCTCCAACATATTTTTTTTTTCCACTTCCCTACTTCTTTTTAAGCTTTAGCTCGCAGAGCATTTTCCCACATTAGTTTAATTGAATCGTATTTGGCGTCCATTAACCTAACTAATTAACTCAATACTCTGCTATATTTGATTCCGCATTTTCTCATTAGTTCCACTCATTGCAATTTACCAAGCAGCCTGATATATTGCTGAATCCTGAAGTCTTTTGCACTGTTTAGTAGGTAAAAGTACAAACGCTATAAGGTATAAAACTAATCGAAAACTAAAGCTGCCTTCATAAAACTAAATTTAAAGTGCAGACTTTTAGCTTTTCTCATTTTAATTTTGCAAATTTTGTAACATATTCTGTATTCACTAAAAAAAAAAAATAATAATAAAAAAATAAAAAAAAAAATAAAATAAAAATAAATAAATAAAAATAAAAATAATAATAATAATAAAAACAAGAATTCCAGATTAAAAGTTGGTGGATTTCCAGCGATATTTATTCTAGAATTGTGCTCTTCAATACTTTTAAAGGAAAGTGATTTAATGAATTTTCTAAACCAGATCTAAACCGAAAACCAGAATAGATCTTAGACAGGAAAACCACACGGTATAATTATAAGTATGACCTACTTATTACTCTCGATATTATTTTCTTTTGACAACTTATCCTTTTCACTCTTTAATTGATATATTCGCTCATGGGGAGCGCACACTGATATAAGTCTATAATTCCGAAAGTATTCTTTTTTTCAGAACTCACTCATCCTGGTAATGAGTAGCACAAAAGTACTGATTCTGCAGCTTTGCTTCTGATCGGCTTGACCCACGCGTGGCCTCGAGCCCACAGCTCTGCAGCTAATGACAGTGCCCTTGGCCGGAAATACTTTGAGAGATCCATTAGGTGAAATCATTATGTGGGATTTAAGCTTCCCAAGACCTTTATGGAGATTTCAAAACAGACAGATCTGCTCCATTCTGCGTCTTCATCAAGTGTTCCTCACCTTGGAGAACAATTCGTCTTTGAAAAACAGATCGCTCTTCTCTACGTTCTTATCATGGTCTCCCTCGTTATTAGAATATCCATTTTTTGGTGTGTTCCATCTGTGTTTAAATGATTGGACCACGTAGTTAATTCATCTGTTAAAATTACTTATCTACTTAAAAAAAAACTCTAAAGGGGCCATCTAAAAGATCTTCGCAAAGTCCTTTCGCTTAGCCATGCCACCACCCACATTGGGCGAAGTAAAGAGGTTCCTCTTCCGCCATCTTTCGAATTGATGAATTACTGGACATTCCACAAGGTGGAAAGCAAAATAGGACTGAGAAGAAGGATGATCAACCTTCCATTAATGTGTTCTAGGTGGAGTTACCACCTATTTCCATAGTATCTTTCATGGAAACGAGGGGGTCCACATGACGTCCGCAAACTTTTCATTGCAGATTTCTCCTTGGATCAACAAGCACTAAATAAATATTAATTCCTATACTATGTTCTGCTTCATTAGCAACAAAACTCATGATAAAAACGGCGAAAGGAATGTTTTTATCCATCTCTATTCAGGTTACGGGTTACTCTTTAAATGGCCCTTGGTGAGCCTTGAGGTCGCCCTTGATGGATCTTGGTCAGTGGTCAGGAAGGTGAAGTGAGGCTAGCTGCATACAGGGACTTGGTGCACCACATTTTATTAGAAAGGTGGAGAGCCAAAGAACACTCTGCGGATTGAACCATTGCCCCGGGGGGGCTGGAAATCCCGAACCCTCCAGCTCCCCCTCCTGGATAAACTTACTTACTGCAGAGGAACGTTTGTCTTGGCGCTGCCAGTTTAAGATTATATCCTTTTCTTGACTAATCAAAGTTTTGTTTGCTTTTAACCAAATTACTTTTTTTAGTAGTAAAAGGACTTAAAGGAAATGCGATACTGCGGATAAACTATTTTCCTTCAAACATTGTGTTGTGTAAAATTCAGCCCAATTCAAATTTAAATTCTAATGCTGAATTTAATGTCTAACAGCTTGCGGATATAACAATCCCACCACCCCCCCACCCAAACATCTGTCCCTACACAAGCATCTGGTTTTAACCTATATAATGCAAACTAAGGACATACATTCTCTATCGCTAAATTAATGGAATTTAGAGCACATACTATGGTGCGTTATTATTTTTTTTAAACATAACGTTACTTCTATCTTAATCAATACATTATGGTAATAAATCAAACAAAAATATAAGACGTTTGATTGGATGTAAGAAAATTCCTAATACCTAAAATGTAATAGTTTTGTTCTGTTATGTATTAAAATATAACATGTAAAGTAAATGACTTTGTGGAACAGGAACCCACTTTTCAGCTTAAAAAACCCAGAAAGAACACCAACTCAAGATAGGTCTAACGTTGGTATAGATACATGCAGTAGACACAGTTACTAAATGCTGCCACCTGCTGGCCAGGCTGGCTTTGTGTTTAGCAGTCAATATGTAACACTTCTTGCCTCTACATCACAAAGTCTTTACCATAACTCGGAACTTGGACTGCCCCATTCAGCTCTGAGGTCAGCGTTATCTTATTGAAACATCATTCGGGCTTGTTAACTCGCCCTGCACTATGTCAGATGAAGATAATAGTTCAAGAAGAGCTGTCACTGGTTTACAATCATCAGGAACCATAGAAGACCCAGTGCCTACCGGGGCGGCATCAAACGCATTTGTTCCAATCTCGGATTTGATCGTTATGTCTTCTCAATATACTGCCGTCAGGAAGCTGGACTTTGATTGACAGAGGTCATGTCGCTACAAGAACTTTTACAGGCACCCATTAGTCTCCATTAGCATGGACTCTTCCTATAACTTAATTCAGAATGTAGACAATCCGAACAAGTTTGTAGCTGGCGGCTTATAAGTAGCTCCGTAGGACTAAAACTTGTGCTCGAACCTCAACCTCAACCTCAATTTCCATTGATGATTCTCTTTTGTATTCAGAATCAGAAACGTCTTGAATTATGATGAGATAAATCGTGCCCCTTAAACAGTATTAGGCAACCCATGAGTACTAAGCACGTTCCCAAGGATTTGTATGGCGGGACAACTTAGTGAATGAATCAAAAGCGAAAAAGATCATTTGTCCTTATAAAGGCCATCAAAATCTATATGTAATTGTAACTATGGACTTTGGCGGGTCATGTCATGTGGACTTGGCACCCATTTCTCTGTTTCTTTGCCCGTTTTTGGCCACCAAAACACTTTTGACTATGGCTTTCATACAGGCTATTCACAGATGTCCCTCATGGAGAACATTCCCTTTCTATGTCCTACTAGGTTTGTCCAAGATGATCTAAATGTACCAGATGTCACGATGCATGCCTCATATGGAGACACATCTTCTGCTTAATGGTAAAAGTTTTGTTTGGCCAGTAGCTTGAGTTGCTGTGTCTCATTACGTATTCCACACACAAACCTTTCTCTTAGCAAGGACTCTAAACTGCTACCGAAATTGCAATTTTCTGACGAGCTACGCAGCTCTACAATGCATACTGCAATACTTTCTCTTGGTTGCTGATTACATCTGTTGAAGTGGAACCGTCTCACCGTTTCAGATGGGGTTGGTACAAAATGATTTCGAAGCAGAGCATTTATTCAAATGAGCCATTACGGACAATATCGGAAGTCTTAGAACCATAGACGCTCAACAACGCAGCTGCTGAATAGCATTCGATTCCAAGAAAAAAAACCTAGCCTGCCAGTATATGACTGAAAGAAGAATGGATTGTCCATGTCAAACTCCTCTATGTGCCCCAGAGAAGCCATGCCGGGATATACTCTATTTTTATGAATCCGGAAGAAATGTCAACCATTTTCCCCTGAATATTTACCGCAAAACACGCATCGTCCAATCCTCATTACCAGTTTCATGAACAAGTGGCTGCAAAAAACAAGAACCCCCCCTCTGTATTGCCAAAACCAAAAAGATTACAGCACAAGATAGATTTACAGGACAACGATCTATAAGGGGACACAGTTGCTAAATGCTGCCACCTGCTGGCCAGGCTGACTCCTGCAGTCATTCTTTTATTTAAAGTACTGTACAGGATACGCATTAACTTTGATGATTAAATAAATTAAAATATGACACAGCCAGCGACAGGTTTAGATTTAGCTCTTGGTTATCCCTCTTCAGCACGGATATATATATATATAACGTTGGGTTAATAAATATCGCTTCAATGGAACAATAAGAAAGAAAGTGTTTACCCTTCGAACATCTTTGCCAAATGTTTCACTGTAGCTCGTTCCAAGAATCTCAAACTGCACATGAGGGTTAGCTCCATCTTCTCTAAACTCCATAATCCCGGTTAATCCTGTTATCCGACCCTGATGAAATAGGATTAAAAAAAAAAAAAATTCGATTTCGCCGGTTTATTGAAATGCAATTATTACTCTCCACATAATCTTATCTTTTAACACTTTCTCTTTTGTGTTTATTGTTGTAACCGGACAATTTAAGAGGGTATTTTGCAGCGCAGACACATTAATAGAATAAGCAGATATTCCAAGGAGAACTAGTATCTGACTTTGGAAAATACCACTTATTCAAACTTGAATCCTGAGTTGTCATGGGAATTTTGCAGTTCCAATGGGGCAGCAAGATCTTCCTCATAACCGGCCCTTATACACTAGGGAGTGACCGGCACGGCATCCATAATGACCTGGGATACTCTCAACGGCGGCCATGGAGGTAGGACAAGGGGGAGACTGGTGCGTTACCTTAGGTCAGGGCTAGGGGGCGCCCAAGCCAAGATATCTCTGATTATAGGATTTCAACACCAATTAAATGTCTAAATAAACTGTAACTGTGTTTATTTATCTCCAAAAGATAGGAAATAAAATAAAATTTACCACTTTCTCGGGCGGTATAATGAGATAATATCATATATTTCAAAAATGCTTAAAAAATGGAGTTGCCCTCTCCATTTTAAACCGAAACCTCTTTAGGAAGGATAGTCACTCTTTTGGCCCTGAATCTACACCCTCCTTCACGGTGGGTGTTCTGCAGCCCCAAAAGCCACAACAAATGTCAATAGAAACAGCAGAAAACAAGTTGATAAATTAAATTTTTTATTAGTTTTATAAAAATAATATGATATAATACCTACTAGCTGCGAAGAAATACGAAAAAAAACGAATCCATCATCTGATAATGGATAGGTGGGGTGAATTGGAGGGCCTCCTGGTCATGTCTAAAAGTGCAGTCCATGCTACCGTCTAATACATCATACGTAGGTACACAATTTGTGTTCAATCATAAAAAAAGAGCTATATATAAATAAACATTAATTTTCGTCTAGACGTACAGTAACTCGACATCTCCATGACCTTCATTCTCCTACCTCCAGAAGGAGAGCTTTCAAAGCCACAGTAGTGAGACATGTTACTATTTAACTTCAAGGGAACCAAATAAGGTTGATTTTTTTTTGCTAGCTACAAAAAAAAAAACCTATAATAGATTAGTATGCCATAAAAAAATATATTTCATCTTCTAAATGGAAAATATATCCGCAAGAATGATATAAAACATTTTCATGTTCTGTCGAATGCCAGATTTTTATGGAAGGGAGAGAATGGAGTAGAAGGTTTAAGATGCGAGATGAATATTCATGCGCTAAAGCAGCTGCACAAATGTTGTTTTAACTAAATTTCAGGGGTATAGACCTTATTTCTTACTGATTATTGGGGAAAAACATGGTTAAGTTGGTGGAGCTCATGGGCGAGTGGGTAGAGTTTTAATATAGTCCCTCACGCTCTTGTCTGTCAACTGCTTCAGTGTCTTCTCTAGAGTCCTCCTCATCTTTTTGTTCTTCATCTTTTTGTTGTTCTTCCCTCTTCTGCCATGACCTCCCAATTAACTTTTTGGAAAAATGCTACTTTCTGCTCATTTTGAGAGATGGGAGAATGTTTTTTGGGGGACTAGGCACACGTTGTGGGGGCCAAAGGAATGTGTGGAGGATAGGGCATGGATAGCCCAAGGTAAAGTAGGTGGGAATATGCAGGACCAAACTTTGTTACACTGTTTGAAGAAAGAGGAGTGTGACCAGGAGACCCAGGGAAGAAGGGCTTCTCCTGGAGACTCTGGGTCAACTCCGGGTCAACCCTCAAAGATTTATGCAGTTCCGTCCAATGATAGTTCGCCTTTCTATGCGCCCTGCTCGACGGTATTGGCTTATGCCTCCAATGGATGGATTAAAGGAACATAGGCTTCAGTTTGCCGATAGCTTAAGACATTTACCTTTTTAATGGTCTCTAGCATGGACTTCCCACCGTTCCATGGCTTCGTCGACTTCCTCATGCAGTTTAAACTCGCCATGCTATGCCATTTCCGGTCTTCTAGTTTTCTATGAAACGCGTTGGCCAACATCAAGACACTGTCATACAGGTACAAATTGGAAACCTGCAACGTAACAAACAGGAAGTACATGAATGAACATTCGACCATTGATTAAGAACGAAATATTCATCATTAGTGTCATTTTCTTCCATCGCTTAGAAACATCAGGATGTTTTCACAAAAAACGTTTAATTGCTAATTTATTATGATTGCACCTTGAATGGTAATTAGCGGTGAAAGTGGTGCACTTAATTTCGAATTAATGCATAAATTAATTGCCTCTTTCTTAAGCATAATCTCTATTTTTTGCAAATATACTGTAAAAAATAATATAAAAGCTCGAGCATTTTAGGAAATGTTTGCCGAAAAGTACTTTGGGTCTGAAGCATTTCGTTTATATGTAACCCCCAACATTCAAGGTGCATGAATTAGGACACAGTTGGTGGTGTGGCTAGAGGCTACCTATATATGTATATATTTACATATACATACACACACACACCCCCAAACCCTTTTGCTTTTATGTTACAGCTAGAAATTGTAATTGTATCTATTAGGATTTCCATTGTTCCGTCGAAGATGGGCCATTTTTTGGCTGACCATGAATGAGCGCCGATGTAAGCAGCTTCTAAGAAGAGAGATGCATAAAGCATCTACATTCTCGAGACTCTTCGTTCTGGTCAACACTGAAGAGTTGCAAAATCTTCCCACTGATTGATAGATCTTCCTTAAGCTTCTAGTCTGAGAACCAAGACAAAGTGTCTTGAGGCTAGGCTTGGATGTGGCCATTAATTTAAAGATTAACTTTTCCCCATGGCTTCGCAGCCAACAGTTAACTAAAAACGTAAAGAGATTAAATTCATGATCTATGAAGAACTCTAATAAAAAAAAGAGTTCCATCGGAATCGAGGACGTGGAGAATTATCTTCGTTTCTTGAGGGAAGGTTTTCGGAAAAAGCCGGATACTTCATGTAACTTGATGTCTTCATATTAGGTCAACGTTCCAGGAATCCTTACAATTTAATATCTCAAGTAATAACAAAAAAAATAAATATGTAGGCAGAAAATCAAACGTATCAAAGAAAAAGTGCTACAGAGGAACCCTATGCCCCTGCATCTCTTCCTATCTGATTAGGACTTGCGTTGATGGCTGGCCAAAGTTGGAAGAACATTGATTCACCATTGAGAAGACAAGGTGGTAGACGTCCAACTTTGTCCATTGCGCAACATTGGAGCCAACGCTTTCATTTAGTGATATCTAGTGCCAGTTGTGAAGGGCTACAAACTCAACAGTAGCTAGGTAGTAGATACCCGGCAGTAACAGTAGTAGGTCTAGGAGGTGAGGTCCATCTAGACAGATGAGGTCCCTGCTTTTGTCATCATTACTCAGGGTGAAATCCCTCCCTTGCCGTTTACTGGACAAAATGGAGTCTTCTACGTCCACGGGCACCGATATCCCTTTCTTTCTTCGCCAATGGCCAATGATTGGACAGTTCCAAGTTAGAACATCATGATCCAGCCTGACTACCCCCCTAAAAATACATCCCAATGTACGGAGCTGGGGAATACATAGCTATCCATGTTCTCGATTAGGCAACCAGGGACAGCAGGTAACAAGGGGTACCTGTAGAACCTTAAATTAATTGTTACTAAGGAGGGTCAACACAAGTATGGCCTCCATAAAAGAATGTAACAATCATGTGGCCACCCCTTTAAAAGCCACTAGCTGTGTATCAGATGATCTCTCACACTCTCTCCCTGCACACTGTCTGATCCAGAATGCAGGAGGGACATCACGTCCATTCCCTGACATACAGGCAAGCAGTTTATGGACTAGGATGGTACAAGCAGGCTATTTGGGGGCTAAGATGACACAGACAGCTGCTTTGGTGGCTAAAATGGCACAGAGAAGCTGTTTGGGGACAAAGTTGTTTCTGGGACATGTTGCTTGATGAAGTTGGGGAGGGGGCATGTTTTGCACCGCTGCCCTGTGGTTTCTAATTACCCCCCTGCATCCGTGCCGAGTACCTTTAAGACACAGGATATATCCCGACGCTCCGCATCTTTTAATGCAGGAAAGAGACCGCCTGCGGAGGGGAGCGGCCGGGGGTCAGGTCAGGCCTTGGACAGAGCAGAAGGTCAATACATCTCTGATAGGAGATATGTAGTTGGCCACCTGAGCCTGCGCTTTGCCAGTTCCATATCTCGTCAGGCACTTTAGGGGTTAATACTGAAATATTCCGCACCATCTGGCCCTACTTGCTATTTTTAAGGCGAGATGATGCCACGAGGAGTGCTCCAACTCACTGTTAATAAATGTAAGTTTCTTGCACGACGCGTCCTATTTGTGGGCATTTGGAAAGGACAACCTAAAAATAACTAAAGTAACTTTATATGTAGTGTAACAAAGTTTTGTTTTACCGTGGGGGGGGTAGTGGATACATGGAACAGCTTTCTGGCGGAAGTGGTAGAGGGTAATTTAAACATGCATGGGATAGACATCCGGCTCCTGGGGTGAAGAGGAGACCATGAATGATTAAGGTCTGAAGACTAGATGGGGGGAGGGGATTTTGGGGGGGGTTAACGGGATTTCTCTGTTTCAATGTAATATGAAAACCACACAGATAATCATTTTGCGGAGATCATGATGTTTTCATCGTTACCGAAAATATTTACTTTGCGAAATAAACATATCATTCACCGTAAGTCGTCGGCGCCGTCATCCGACACATGGCCAGGATCTGTTCTTCTGTTACCTGACATCTCAGACATCGACTTAATTAACGTTTGTTTTAGAGAGGCTTAAAAAAATAAAAAGTGAGAGCGAGCGAGACGTCTGGCTGAATAACCCCCCGAAAACAAACAGACCTACTAAATACATTTGGGGTTAGTGACCTCTAGGATTATTCGCAGAGATGAAATGCCCGCACCGGTGTGACGATCGATGGAGGAGAACAGATTGTTCTGACGAAGAAAGAAGAAAAAAAAAAAGCAGCCAAGTTTTAAGTGACTTTAATCGAAAACGCTTAATTGTCACTAGTTTTATTCCAAAGAAAAGAAAATGCAATTTAAGCGAGTGCGTTTACTAAATTGGTAGGGCTCCTGCAGGGGAGGGGGGGCATCTTCTGGCCCGTGGAAGCAGGTAAAGCCCCCATTGGCCCCTTGCCCCCGGTAACTTAAATACGCACTGGCGCACATATTTACACACACACTCTCAGATTAGTACAAACTTACATACATACACGCTCATGCTTACAAATACTTCCACTAAAGCACACTTACACATACTAACACTAGTATGCACTCACATACTAGTACATAGTACCTCTCACACACTTACGCACTTACATATACATATGGACAAAACATTCATACTCACACACATACACATTCATGCTAACACACATATACATTCATGCTAACGCATACTTACACTAACACACTCATACATACACATTCATGCTGACACACATACACATTCATGCTCACACACACATACATTCTAACACAAACTGATACATACACATTCATGCTAACATATAAACACTGACACATACACATTCATGCTAACATACAAACACTGACACATACACATTCATGCTAACACACAAACACTTACACATACATATTTATGCTGACTCACGTATACATATACACTCACTCTAACATACATACTCCCCTTCTTCTCTCACTCACCACCATTACCTTCCTTGCAGCTTTCTTTCTGGCTGATCGCATTCATTTTGTTACCTGACCCAGCTCAACGCTGCAAGGTGGCTCCTCATGTAAGGTGGGTAGGTGGTCCCACCCTGACCCTACACCCTCCGAGGACCGTCCACCTCAATCCCAAGGACAGGATAATGATGAAAAATTGGGACTGTCCTGTGAAAACACACTGTTGGGAGGTATTCTGTGCTCCCCATGATGTGTGTGTCATCATTTATGGCTGGGACCTAAGCCTGGTTCAGAGGACTCGCAAATTCAGGACTGTTGGTAACTATTGCTCAATGCATGCGTGCACTTACATGCTCCGGGTGCACTTCTTTCCTATGGCTAAATTCAGAACTGAATTAAAGTGAATAAGATACCTTATTTAAAAGATACCTTATTGTTTTTTTTTTTATATTTTATTTTAAAGGAGGAATAATTAAAATGCAGAATATTTGAGAACATCGCACATCCGAGGATAGTTATGTAATTATCGGCAATTAAAGGTATCTGCAATTAAAGGTCCAGCTCATTTGCAGCATAGCGATCGCAAAAAAAATATATATATATTTAAATGTTTTCTTCATTCTTTTTTTTCCTTTTATTAAAATTAAAAGGATTGGGTAAGTAATCTTAAAAAAAAAATAAATAAATAAATTATTTAGCATAACTATATTTTATTTAAGGACTACGGATTCTATAAAGGGCAAAAATCAGCATTGTCCGGCAAAAACAGGGGTTCAAGGGTCGCTAAGCACCCCCGCACCCGGAATAAAGCCAATTATCTCTGATTTGCTGGAGCGTCGTTGAGGCACGCCCCATTCCCCGCCCACATTAAGTCCAATTTGTCTGCGTTTTGGGCTGGCGGACGTCAGCGGGACCTAAAGGTTACTGTAGCAAAGCTCTGAAACTTGGCCAGGTTCCGGGTGTGTGTGGGGGGGGAATGTGCCCTTACCTCCAGCACTCAAAGAGTTAAAGGGTATATTTGGGTAGAGTAAAAATGGGGGTGAAAAAAGGCCGATTATGCTATTATATATCCAGGGATGTCAAAGCCTACTTATTAGTGCGATGAGGATATAGTCATCCATTGTCCTCTACATTATTCACTTTGGCCACGGCTAATTACATGCGGTTACTTAACAACACGAAGAAAGGGAGTCTATTAAGAGCAAAGGGCATAAATAAAGCAAGTTCTCTCCTCCTAGAGACAAAAGGAAAATGACGGCACCGACCAGCGAGATATTTTTCTAATTACCGGCTAAATGCTCCGCGCATGCATAATGAAACACAGAAGCAATCCATTTCTAAAGCATTAATTAGGTTCGGATTGGATTAGGAGAACGTAACCTGCTTAGATTTATATACATTTTTTTTTTTTTTACATCTCTTCAAAGGGCGTATCACGGCCAAGGCGGACTAGTCCTAGAGGGACTGTGAGCTCCACGGGGCAGGGACCTCCTTTCCTGATGTATTCATGCCTATTGTGCTCCAATCAAGAGGTCTGTAGACTATGTAATTTATGATACGATATTAGCGGTCAAAAAATATACAGATAAAGGGGGTTCTCCAAGGATTACATAATCTAGAAGGATCTAGAAGGATCTTAAAAGGTCCTAGAAGGGGCAGCAATTGACAGGAGAGTTGCAGTTTCATAGCCCTCACTTCACTATTCATCGTGAAGGGCATGTTTCTCCAGCTTGAAGGGCTGAGATGGCCCTGAATAACGTTTGACTCAACAGGTCCAACCTCTTGGTGCAGGAGAAGCTCACTGGGGTTGGTCCTTCATAATGTATGGTGAAGTAAGGACGCCGAAACCACAACTCGGCTGTCGGTGAGTATACCTCAAAGTATCCAGTACGTTTGTGAGGTTTATCTCCGAGACTTTATATTGGTTATGGACTCCAGATGTCCAAGGTTCAGGTTTCTCTTTGTCCATTAGGAGCCAACATTTTTTTTAATGGTCTACCATAATTACTTCTTTATTTATGATTTCAATCATAATATCGGTCAACGTGACTTTATATTCTAGAGATTTTGGACACAGGCAAAATGTATGTGACTTCTGTCTCAATAGAGATAATCTTACATCTGACACTCATGGTTGGGGATTTCCCTGGGCGGGCTACCCGGAGCTCTCCCTCTTCTGGGAGAGTGGCTTCATGTAGGCTTGACTATCCCTAGAGGGCCTTCAGTGGAGGGGAACTGGGCAGGAGCAGGGAAAAGTGGACATGGAGTAGGCAGAACATGGTCAGTAAGTAGGCATGACCAAACATGGATCACCTGCCCAAAGGAAGGATAAACTGACTCGGAGAACCGAGGAACCAGAGACTCCGGGTCAAGCCAAGTGAGTAGCCAGATATGGCGATGCCAGCAGTATTCTAAAACGAGCCTCAGGCCATTTCTACTGAGACGTGGTACGCATGGTAGATGCAATGTAAGACAAGACCAAGGACCAAGTAAGGTTTGAGAAAATATGGGCAGACTAGATAGGCTGAAGGGTTCTTCTGCGTTCCCCCTTTGCACTACAGATTGACCAAAAGTAGAAAAGCATCTAAAGGTGATGTCATTAGTTGGGTTCTTCACAGGTTCTGTACGCAAATTATAAATATAACCACAAATTATTTTCATGTATAATATTAAAACTATTCACAGAGATTAAAATGCGTCCATATGTTATATGTTTATACCGCCATATGTAGCCTCCACATCAAAGGAGCGAGGAAATTAGACAAAGCCATCTTCAGCTGATATTGAGTCCCACATCGAGTCCCAATATGTTCCTTTGCCAACGCGCAACCTCCGATGAATACTTTTTCCATGCGTATTGGCTTTAGACAGATGTCTCCTGCGCTGCAGCTGGATTTTTCAAGGTTGCACTTTCAATTAATTAATTTGGCAGAAAGAGCCCTCGAGTAAAAGTGTCACGTGGACCTCAGTGATTAGCAAGAGGAGCGAGGTTCCACTAAGGCTCGACTTTCTCAATCAGAAGTTGGCCTTCGGCCAGTGCACTTAGAGCGCCTTTAAAGAGTGCGGCCGAGGCAGAGTTTACATGTTCAGACGAGATAAGGACCCCCCGGTTGGTTGACGAGGGCCGAGGAGAATTTATTTCTTGGTTAACCTTTAGCGAGTGGTTCTATGATCACGCTAAATAATTGCCGTAGGCTTGGGCCACCGAGTTTCAAAGCGAAGGAACATGGGGGACCAATGGGATTGACTGCAAACAGAATCTTAAACTTAATCTAGACGACAAACGATTTATTTAATTTTGAAATTAGACGCTTACTAAATAAGGTTTAGGCAAAAAATAAATAATAAATAATAATGAATAAAAATAATAATAATTAATAAAAAAAATATATTTTTTAGAAAATTTTTCTCCAATTATGTGAAGATCGTTAAAAGTAAAACGTTCTCCGTTATATTGTTTCTCGAAGAAAAGCATATCAATATTAATGATTACACCAAAAAATGATGACATCATACCTGGGAATCCTCGGTGCTTGACCCAGAGTCTCCAGGGCAAGGCCTGGTTCCCCCGGGTCTCTGGGACAGTTTCTTCTTTCCTCAGACAGGGGGGGGGGGTCGTCTTTGGCCACGCCCATTCCCCGCCCACTTATCGCTCACCCCCAATCCACTAAAGGCTGTCCAGCTGGCCTGGCTATTTACTGGGTCACTTTTCTGCTCTAGGTAGCCTACCTTGAGAGGTTCCCAGGTATAGATGTTGCATGTGCCCCATCATAAGAGGCTAATAAATGGTTAATTAGAGGTTTAATGGGGAGGTTTACTTTAATGGGGAGGAATAACCATGAAGAACTTTCTGAGAACAGGAAGTTAAGATGTCTGCGCTCGTTCTATACACATAGGGTGGGTCGTAATGGCATTATATAGGCTTACGAGGATTTTGAGGAAATGACCGTGAGAATTCTGACACCGACCTGGAGCATCTGCAGATAACCTTCTTGAGGATCGCAGGGAAGTGATGGAATCCGGTGATTATTCCTCATACACCTGGCATTGTCTTTGAAAGAGGGGAAGATTTGCCGGATAACGGTGATCCTCCCAAGGGCGCTGTGCACAAGTTCTACGATTTCTGCGTCGTTGATTTCCTAACAAAATAAAACCAACGCAGGAAGTTAGACAACGGTTACTGGTTAATTCCACTTCCTAAACAGCTTGAAATGTCCCAAAAGAACCCAAAAGAACCCAAAAGAACCCTGCTATAGAGGACCTCATCCTTCTGCCAGTGGCGGAACAAAAAATATGGTGGGGGACCCCAAGCTTCTCTTACACACACAGTAACATACTTACACATACTAACACACTCTAAAATACACAAACACACTATAACATCCTTACACACACATTAACACACTCTAAAGTACTTACACAAACACACTATAACATCCTTACACACAAATTTATACACACAGTAACATACTGACATACACACAGTAACACACACACACTTACTAACACACTCTAAAATACTTCCACAAACACACTATAACATCCTTACACACACATTAACATACACACACTAACATTTATACACACAGTAACATACTGACATACACACAGTAACACACACACATACTAACACACACAGTAACATACTTACACACAGTCATATACTTACACAGCCTCACACAGTAACATGCTAAACATATTTACACACGGTAATATAATTACACAGACACACACTAACATATTTACACAGCCGCACACAGTAACATACTAACATACTCACTCTCACACACACACACACACACACACACACACACTAACATACTTATCCAAACACACATACACGCCCAAACACCCCACCCTCCACTGTTGTCTTCCGACCTATGAAGGCGTTTCTGCCCCCTCGCGATGCTCACACACTTGCTGGGCTTGAGCGCTAGGAAATGACATCATATTTTGGCACTCGGACTTGGCTCAGACTTTGGTGGGGCTGCAAATGTCTCCCTAACCCGGCACTCAAAGGGTTAAACTTCATCCAAAGCACAAAAAAGGATTTTTAAAAACTCTCGCTCTTAAAAGGTTTAGGCTGTGTCAAACTTCAACTCGAGCGGCGGATAAATAAGACTAATGTGTCAACTGATCCGAATCACGGGACTCAAGAGTCCGTGCCGAGAAAAAAACAAATTGGCTGAGAGTCGGGAAATAGACTTGCAAATGAGTGGATATTGGGTGTCTTGAGTAAAGCCAAGTGGCCTCATCGCCCCTGCCCCTCCCCCTGGTAACTCATATATACACTGGCACACATACTCACACTTACACATACTTACACATTCATGCTTATGCTTACACATACCTACACTAACATGCTCACTAACACATAATTACACACATATCCTAATACACACGCTTACACACTCATGCTAAAACATACTCCCTCTCACACGCACTCCCTCTCACACATAAACATTCATGCTAACACACATGCATTCATGCTCACAACCACACATACCCATTCATGCTAACACACAAACACTTACACATACCCATTCATTCTCACACATATACATACACTCTCACTCTTACATACATATGCGCATACTTACTGCCTCCCTTACCCTCTCACTCATTCCCTCCCCTCACCTGCAGCTCTCACCGCAGGGTCACATAACATTGCGTCACGTGACTCTGCTGCCTTCCTGCCTCCCCGGGCAGGTCCAAAGTTGTTTACAAAGGATCCCATCAGAAAATGCTTACTTACATGTTGGCAATTTGGACCATGTCGGGCTATTTTAATATGGCTGACTCCGCCATTCATAACGAAGGGCTGTGCTGGCCCTGTATGATGTATTAGTCAATGGCCGGGGAGACCTTGGAGACCTTGGAGAAAGCTCGCCAATTTAAATATACATTGCACAGGGCTAGCCAAGATCTTCCTGCAGCAGACGCTCACTGGGGATCTCCCCTACCTGCTCATGATGCCTTCAAGAGCGGGACAGTGGGCTAGCGTCCAAAAAACAAGACTGTCCTGTGAAAACCAGGACTGTTGGAAGGTATGGTTTACAGTTGGACATCAGGTTACAAAGTAACCTCTTTTTTATGGAATTTCCTTGGGAAATCTCTCGTTTTTTTCCCAGCAGCTGTTCCACCCAATAAATCAGGTCTGCAGATCCGAGATCAGTAAGAGCGATAATGTATAGCATGGAATTCTGAGTAAATAACACAAAATGATGCCTCCCCCCCCCACCCCATCGCACTTCATTTCACAGAAATGGCTGGGCATAATTAATACCTTTCACCGTCTCATTACCAGGCAATGAGGATTCTTGTCTTTAACATCCGTAGATAAATGTCCCAAGTGCTGCTTTTTCCGCGAGCAGAGCTGTGTCTAATTCGAAGGCTCTGCACGCTCGTTATCGCTCGGATCTCTTCGGACCGCCTCGTACACGGTTTAGATCAATATTAATGTATCTAAAGAATAAATGCTTCTAAAGGCAGAATCTCCCCTTATTAGCACTACATAAAAAAAACAAGTTTAAAAAAATAAATAAATAAATAAAAAATAAAATAATAATAATAATAATGGTTTTGCTCAAGTGAAAGGTACACACAAGAGGTTAAATGTGATAAAAAAGAAAACATAGGTAGAAAATGCTGCCCTGTTTGCACACGTTACCTTTTCGAATTCGTGATAGCAAGCAGCCACATTGTCTGCCTGCTCCATGGACCACCATGGACCACCATGGACCACCATGGACCACCATGGACCCATGGACCACCATGGACCACCATGGACCACCATGGACCACCATGGACCACCATGGACCTAAATGTCTGGCACCGTAGGGTTTTTCTGACCCAATGCACCAAACCCTTATCATACTGCCTTAAAGTTAGGGCGACCAATCTGAGACACTTACTTTGACGAGTTGTGCTTGGGACTGGCAAAAACGTATTTTCCCGACTATTTTTTAGTATTTAGACAATCCATTGTCCCAGATTGAGGCTGCCTGGGGCTCGGGACATGAAGCCCCATTACATGGTCACCCTACTTGTATTCCATAACAGAATGCGTCAATCTTAATTGTCCAGAGGGAGCTCTGACTACAACGGACTTCATTAGATATGCAGGACTTCATTAGCATAGGCATAAAGCATCAGCTCAGTGTGGTGTCGGAGCAGAGAAAGTCACTCAAAACATCACATGACTGACAGCAACGACAGATAAATAAAGGGTTTTTTTCAGGACAAAATAAAAATTTTAAAAGATTTTTTTTCAATGCAAAACTACATTGATAAATAATTTTAAAATAAAAGCAGGTCAAGCAATTTCAAGCATTACAAACTAACTATGGTCATTTACATCTCCCAGAACCAACTCAGTCATTCATGGGAACGGACTCTGATACTTTCAAAATGCTAAAAATTCCACATTTTTTAATTAAAAAGAATATATATATTTTAATTTAAATCGATATATTTAATTTTTAAATGCTTTAATTTTTTTTATTTTATTTTTTACGGGAAAAAAAAATATAGGAAAATATTGTGTTTTAGTAAAACGTCTGTAGAAAATGCAGGTCTTAAAAAGTAGAAAAAAAATAAAGCTGCATCTGTTCTCCTCCAGAGAATAAACTCATTTTAAGCTTCTGGAGCAAAGAATTGAAGTTAGACGGTAAACAAGCGGAGCTCTGGCGCCACAACAGGAATCCTCGCATACAGCTGGAAAAACAGCCGGTTATCTCTTTGCCACACGACGGGAATCACGGAGTAAAAGCGATTCGGGTATAAAGTTTAAAAAAAAAAAAAAAAGTGAAGGATTCAAAACATGCTCTTGGTTGCCATGGTGATTGCACATCAGAATGGATCTTTATCCATAACCCCCAATGGAGTTCATCATCAGGACAATTATTTGGCGCGTTTTTTTTTTTATATTTTTTTTTTAATACAAACCCGATTTTTGTCGATTATTTTTATAAATATTTTTATTTTATTTATTTTTTATTTAAAAAAAACCCCAAAATTATTTTTTCTTGTTTATAGTTCCAAAATAAAATGCAGAAATAGAGACTAGCTGCTCAGAAGTGCTTTGGTTGTGATAGATTTATTTTATTTTTGTTTACTTTTTTTCTAGTTTTTTATTTTTAATGTACTGTGGTTTAGATGGAAGGAAGTATTGCTTTACAGAGAGGGTGGTAGATCAATGGAACAGCCTCCCATCAGAAGTGGTAGAGGCTAATACTGTACGGAAACTTAAATATGCATAAGATAGGCATGTGGCTCCAGGATCGAAGAAGGGACCAACGTCTGATTAACCCCTTCAGTTACCCCCTAATTGGCTTTTTTGTTACTTTTAGCATTTCTTTATCCACCCATAATTTCTCTTTCCCGTGATTAGTGACCCACACAAAGTATACATTGTTGTTTTTCACAAGGCTACTTATTTTTGAAGTTTGTATTGGGGCGGGAAACGTTTTTTTTAATGTATCTAGTGGGGGGCATGAGGTATTTTTTTTTCTTCATTTTTTTAACATTATTATATATTATTTTTAATCTATTTAGATTTTTTTTATTTGACTGGAGATCCCTCTAAGGTCATAAAAGACTTGTGGGATTTGTCTTGGAGCGTAGATGGTACCCCTTAGATCGTCACGGGAACATACTAGAGGTCATTGGGTTTTTTTTTTTTTTACGTGGTTTTACAATAATATTTTAATTCAATTTCTCTTTATTATTATTTTGGTTTTATTATATATTTTTTTTTTTACGTATTTTTAAATTATTTTATTTTAATTTTTTTTTTTTTTAAATATTCTGACGCAATCAGTGCTCGCTGTGACATCAGATCAGTAAGCAAGTCCTGCTGACAAGAGAGACCCAAGTATCGACTCTCCCTCAACCACCTAGATTGTAAGAGCCCCCCTCTCCTTCTGTACCAGTAACGTCTTAACGTGTCGAAATCTTAATCGTCAATTTAAAGGTTATAGCTAATTTTCACAGTGCTTTTTTTGTAATAGCGCTAAAGAATCTACTCTATATGTATATATTTATATATACCTGCCAACAGTCCCGAATTTCCAGGAACAGTCCTGTTGTTTTTTTTGGGGGGGCAGTCCTGTCAAATTCAGGGTCCCAGGATCCAGTATATATA
>VKOC01004572.1:0-12194 GCA_009364415.1 Spea multiplicata
TCAATTGCAAAACAAACTGAAATCTTTGAGGGGGGGACACAATAACCTGGTTGCATAAGTGTGCACACCCTCTCATAACTGGGGCTGTGGCTGTGTTCAGAATTAACCAATCACATTCAAACTCATGTTAAATAGAAGTCATTACACACCTGCCGTCATTTAAAGTGACTCTGATTAATCACAAATAAAGTTCAGCTGTTCTAGTAGGATTTACCTGACATTTGCTTAGTTGCATCTCAAGGCAAAAGCCGTGGTCTGCAGAGAGCTTCCAAAGCATCAGAGGGGTCTCATTGTTGAAAGATATCAGTCAAGAGGTACAAAAGAATTTCCAAAGCATTAGATAAACCATGGACCACAGTGAAGACAGTCATCATCAAGTGGAGAAAATATGGCACAACAGAGACTGGATGTACCTCCAAAAAGACGAGAAGAAAACTGGCCAGGGAGGCTTACAAGAGGCCTACTGCAGCAATAAAGGAACTGCAGGAATTTCTGGCAAGTTCTGGCTGTGTGCTACAATCTCCCGTATTCTTCATATGAATGGGCTATGGGGTAGGGTGGCAAGACAGAACCCTTTTCTTACAAAGAAAAACATCCAAGCCCGGCTGAAGTTTGCAAAAACAAACATCAAGTCCCCCAAAAGCACGTGGGAAATGTGCTATGGTCTGATGAAACCAAAGTTGAACTTTTTGGCCGTAATTCCAAAAGGTATGTTTGACGCAAAAACAACACTGCAATTCTCACAAAGAACACCATACCTACAGTGAAGCATGGTGGTGGCAGCATCATGCTTTGGTGCTGGTTTTCTTCAGCTGGACCTTAGTCAGGGTAAAGGGAATTATGAACAGTCCAAAAAACAGGCAATTTTGGCACAAAACCTTCAGGCATCCATTAGGAAGCTGAAGATGAAGACGAAGTTCACCTTTCAGCACGACAACGACCCAAGGCACCCATCCAAATCCACAAAAACATGATTTCACTAGAAGAAGATTCTAGATCTGAATTGATTGAACATCCGTGGGGTGATCTGAAGAGGGCTGTGCACAGGAGATGTCCTTGCAATGTGACAGATTTGGAGTGCTTTTGCAAAGAAGAGTGGGCAGATATGGCCACGTTAAGATGTGCTATGCTAATAGACTCCTACCCAAAAAACTGATTGGTGTAATAAAATCAAAAGGTGCCTCAACAAAGTATTAGTTTAAGGGTGTGCACACTTATGTAACCGGGTTATTGTGTTGTTTTTTTTTTTCTTTTTTCCCCTTAAAGATTTCAGTTTGTTTTGCAATTGAATTGTTCATGTTATAGGTCACATTAAAGGTGGAAAAAGTTCTCACATGATTTATCTTTGTCTCATTCTTTAACATCACGAGAACCTGGCATTTTAACAGGGGTGTGTAGACTTTTTATATCCACCGTAAAAGGCAGGGCTGTTCTATTCAGGAATTATAGAGTACATTTTTAAAATTCTAGAGCACAAATACACCTTGTGGCTCTGTTTAAAGTTAAGACATTATCCAAGGATTCTACAGTACCTCCATATGCCAATGGAAATGGCAACATTGAATGGAAATAAAACTGATATTTCACAGTACTCACCTTTAATATACTGTACAGTGCCTATGGGGAACAATCTCCTTTGCACATCAACTATGCATTATATGGGTATAACTTCCTTCAAGATTGTCCTTTTATATCTTTTAATGCATAGAGGTGCATAGTGACATTTTATTACTAGGAATGCATTTATTCTGATCTTAGCCTAATTACTATGGATAGACTGTTTTCATTGTTATTTTTTTTTATAAATGAAAAATGTAGATGCAAAATATTGCAGTATTTTCACAGTCTAAATAATGAAGTCTATTTTAGTTTGGGTTTGTGCTTCAGGATTTGTTGAATGCAGATATTCTGCCCACACTGTAGACTGTAACAGTAACTCACTTCTCTAATTGCTTCCTCTGCTGGACATAAATCATAAACTGGCGACATACATTTTGTTATTGAGAACCTTTTTTTCACCCAAAGGACAATCATTAATTACTGTGTTGCATCCTCTTTGTTATGATTAATGTTAAGACATAATTGGCAGCCCTTATAATTCATGTGAAGATGTAGTAGATAACTATGGAAGTGTCATTATCTATGCAGAATTGTTATTAACTGATAATCTAAATTGTTGAATTGTTGAATTTATATGTGGAAACATATCACACTTTAGGATGTGCAAAATTATCTCTAACCTGGATTAAAAAAAAGCTAGAATACAAAATGTGTATATAATTCAGTCTATTATTTATATATTATATATTAATATAGTGTTAGATCCTTACAATGCCCTTAATCTTTGGTCATTCTAACAGCAACGAGTAGTATGCAAAATAATTTTGCACAATACAGTAAAATATACAGTTTTTTGCAACGGCTTGTTATTAGTTTTAAAAAGCTAAGATTAAATCTTATGTTTGGTAGGATAGACAGTATCCTACAGTTATATCCAGAAATGAATTGGCAAGCAGATGCAGAATTGATTTTTTTTTTGTACAATTCATAAGAAAGCATAGGTAAAGATAGAACCATACAGCAAAGGTATGGGAATGTTTTTGTGATTTCTGCTGATATTTTATTGTATAATATTAACAATATATGTCACCATTTAATGGTTCAAGCTGCTATCCTTTAATATCTAACATTTGTCAGGCCCTGAGTCCTGGGTCCTGCTTACCTCAAACTGCCCCTTCTAGCTGCACTCTCAATCCCAATATGGCCACTCGGTTGAGGAACAGGCCGCATTCCCAGCCTCAGATTGCACACACATCGCATTCGTTGGTCCAGTTCAGGAATGGTCCGAATCCTCTGCCTCCAGTTGTGCCCATACCGCCTTTGGTCGCAGAGAGGCATAACACACTGTCCCAGACATTTCCTTATTGCTATAATACATAAAAGGACACACTGTCTCCTATCCCACCACCTCGGCTTGTTAACCCGTTGTTTTCCGGTGCTGCCTGCCTTGACCTTCTGGACTGAATATTGGCTTTAGTTTATACTGTGTTCTAGACTGCCTGCTTCTGGGTTTCTACTTCTCCTGCCTTAAACCTCCCAACCCAGTCCTGACACCTTTCTATTCTTATGACACTAGCGGCATTAAAAAAAAGCAAATGAGAGTTTCATTTTGGTCAGAGCTAATTTGTTAATTATATGAAGTTGGTGTTACTCTCAATTCTATCAGCACCATGGACATTGATAAGCATTGCTATATAACAGTACAAAGTAAGGTTTACGATTTCTATCTATCTGATGTAAAATGTTATAACATATTGTATAATACAAAACATCATTTTCATACAAATATTTATAGAGAATGCAAAGCAGTTCACCACTTTACTACATATTTAAATCGGTTACACCCTCATTCTGTCTAAGTTATGCCCTCCAAACAGTTCATGTATTGGAAACACTTTGTGTGTCTTTTTGTGGATGTCAATCAGAAATGAAAATTAGGTACTGAGAACTCTGTTATGACCGAAACGCTCTTGTTCCCCTTATACTATATAATGCTCCAAGCATATGATTTATCAGATGACTTACTACTGTGTAGAATGAAAATCAATATGTTTTGAATAGTTCAGTTTTTAGAAATAGTATAGTATAAAATAATAATCCCTCTATTATGATTTACATGACATGCTGTGAATGTTTTTCTAGTTAGCTATAAATGCCAATTAATAACATTTCCATTGCATTGCATCCTATACTGACTTAAATTCACTTAGATTGGCCCAAAGTCTTTTTGAGCCACTGGTACACAGGCGTGTACATTCAAAGGGTACTTGAATGCATCTCGTGCTCATAGGGCAAGGATGAAGGGCAGTAGGAAGCAAGAGAGGCACATGATATGGCCCACGTTTATCTCCAAAGAGGTTTTTAGTCATTTATTGCCCCTCATGTGAATAGACAGAGTGTGGGAGCAGAGGGTATAGATGCCTCTGAAGGGTTTATTTTCGAGTAGAACACCAACAAAGACATGTGGTAGGTTAGTATAACAGCCTCCCATCAGATCTGAAGAGGCAAATACGATGAGGTAATTTAAGCATGCATTTAAGCATATGGCTACCCTATATTTAAAACAAGACCAATGACTAATTAAGGTTTGAGTCTTTACAAACATGCATACTCAATGTGCCAAATGGTTATTATCTCCCATCATATTCTGTTTTTGTGTTTCTATTTTATTATAACTTAGTACCTGTGACAACTGATAACTTACCTTCTGCCCGCCCGAACCACCGCCACTACGAGGTCCCTCAACGCCAGCAGCCTCCACCAGGATCCTATGACGCCGAGCGCATGGTTTCTGGCACAAAAAGTTGCATGCACGCCCCCATGTGGCCAATATGGGCTGTACGGGGCCGCGTCTTCTCCAGGATCCCAAAGGGACATGAACCTTATGGGTTCCAAGCCTGCATTTTGAATTCTGGGTGGGAGATTCTATTGCAAGGAATATTTAAAGCCTGGCTCTTATGCAATGTCAGTGCCTGTAATAGTGCCTTGTGCATTTGGCTGCGTATAATAAATATGTCTTGATTTTTCGATTCTGACCCTGGCTTGTTTGACGTTCCTGTCTGTCTCCTATGTTTGATATGGCTAGTTGGCTTTGTGTACTGACTACGCCAACTGAACATTTACAGTTCCTGTTCCTGTCTGCCCTATTTACATGTTTGTCTCTATCAAGTTCCTGCACTGCTGGTCTTCTAGCCATGGCTGTTCCCACCCCCAGGGGTTAGGTGTAAAAGTATAGTTGAGTACTATACCCCTTATGGCTGATTTTATTACCCTGAATAGGCTGGGTTCTTGCTTAATTTTTTTAAATTAGCTTTTTTACTTTTTTAGCCTTTATTTTACGTATTACTAAATATATTGCATGAATGATTTTTTAACTTGAGGCAAGGACGTGTACATTTTCTTTCAACTTGCATCCCCCTGAAACCCACAACATTTAAATCTTTATGCACTCACAAACAACTCAGGTCACCACTCAACTACTTAATGCATGGACCCAAACGATAACATCCGCATGCTCTGAGTATTGTTTTAGTATTGATTTGTATATAAAGTAGAATATTTCTCTGACAAATATAGTTTAATGTCCTCAATCTAGTAGCCATTATGGCCACACTGCACATAATTAAACTAAGAAATCAAAAAATTAATAAATAAAATTGTAATGTTTAATCAAGTAACAACAATAACATATACATTGGAAATATAACAGTGATTTTTTATATATAGATAGAAAAATTTTTTTTGGTTTTGAGGCACTTGAAACAGATGTATACACAGGGGCAAATACATATCTGATAAAGACATTAACATAACATATAATTCAAGGTCTTTTCTCTAGAAATAATTTAATTTCACAAGTATACAAGAAAAATACAAAGATTGTGTATTGAACATATTGGTGTCGATTATATAGTAAACCTAGGATTGGATTGGTTTGGATTTTGTTGACTAAATTTGACAACAAATATTAAAGCATGATTAAGTATACTATTTAAATAAGAAACAGAGTATATATTATACATTATATATATATATATATATATATATATATATTATATATACAAAGATATAAAAAAATAATAATATTCTGCGGCTGAAAGAAGTATACAATTCTAGTCTGCCTGGACTTAGTCCTTAGACCTTTAAGTTAGTTTTAAATTAGAAAGATGACAATATAATACAATATACAGGGATTATTTTTGCCACAATGTAACATTATGTAAAAGACAATGTATATTATTTGGTTCTTGTGAAAAATGTATAGCAGGTATTTCTTCTACAAAGCTTTAAATGTGGTCCTATCACCACAGCAACTAGTGTTTGCCTTGAAACTGTCAGATTTAGTCAACAATGTGTAAGAGTTGTGATATATATAATAATTTTAAAGATCAACAATTTCATAAGCATTTTAATACTTCTAAATACATTAACCAGGGAGCTCATTATTCTGTTGGCATAAGGTGCACATCTGCTAGTCAGCCTCATCCATTTGGGAAACCCCTTTATTTCCAGGACCATTTCTTCACAAAGCATACTATACAGGTGCCTAGACCAAGGATTTCTTAACAGATGCCTACCCATGTTGTATATACGCTGCCAACAAATTTCTGCCTATGCAAATATTTTTTATGTGATACAAAGAGTGCAATTAGTCTTTGCCAATATGGATGCTTGGAATTTAAGTCTAACATTGTCTGTATCTTGCATTATAATATAATAAGATACATGTAGTATGGAAGAAGAGATCAGATAAACCCTAGTACATCTCATGGAACTGGAAAGGAGCTTTCCAAATTTTCATAAAGATTACCAAGGGAGATGAAATTTACCATCTTTTGAGCCAACGTTAAACATTAAGTGCAATATTTCACGTAACTAAATATTTTTACTTAATTAAGCTATTTATTTGCATTGCTCTATATAAAAAAAACATTGACCTTCAAAGTGATTATGCAGAGAGTTCCAGTTTATATACAAAAGCACTTCTTCCATATGGTTTGCTAATTTAACACAAAGAATCTATTAAAATTATGAAGCTACGAGCACAGTTTCCACAGCACACATCTCCAATATAACCACCATTACCACTTTATAGCTTGCAAAATGAGCTAAAAAGTTAATCCAACAAACTATAAACCAGCTAAGGCTGATGTTACCAACTGCTGCCAGAATACTTATAACCTTCTTGGCAAAAAGAGTCAGTAAAGACCTTCAGTAACACATTATGAATGTAGGAAACAAACTTGCATGAAAGCTGAAAGTGAAGTTAATGATCTAGCTGCAATCTCCATGCCCTAAGCCATCCAAGATGCAAATTTGGTCAAAGGAAATGAAAAAGCACAATCACATATGCATGTTTGAACAGAAGTTATCTTTCTATGTACCTCTAAAATTTTCAAGAAGTATTAATTCAAACGAACAAAGTTAGCATAATGTGTCAATAACAGCATCAGTAACAACTGTACTTGCAAGTTGGCAAAAACAAAAATGCAAGTTTGCCGCTGGACAAAAGTCCAACGCACAAATTCACCAAAGCCAAGTTACATTAGCTAACGCAAAAAACTTCTCAGCTCCCATACGAAGCATGAAAAAATGCATATCCATAGATACATTGACCTGCAAGTCACCCGTAAGCTGCAAATGCGACCTTAAAAAATTAAAAAACAAGGAACCCAAAACCTCTTATTCACCAAGAGCATCAATCGACCACTCTACTCCATCTGCAGCTTATAACATATTCTTACAAAGGACTAATGACACTTATATCATCATGGCTAGTTAGTATGAATAGTTCTAATAATAATCCTAAATATGATGGCCAGTAAAGGAACATAACTGGCATATCCCCGTATAAAAATCAGATATGTTTATTTAATGCCAATATTCTTCTAGTATTTGTTCATGTAAGTCCTTATTGATCTTCAAATGACGCATTATGTTGAGTAAATGTAGCTGGAGAGAAAACTCACAATCACATACCCTTTGAATCCAAGATGGCCATTAAGATACTAATCCCAGTAGTCAATGCCTCAATAAAAACTGAGATGTGAGAATGCTTGGGTAAAGCAGGGCCTCTCTCCAACTGGAGAAATTTGGAGAAATCCAGTAGCTTATCTGAGGAGAAATATTTGATCAACTGGGTTCTTCACCTTACAAGCAAAATCTCTTAAAAGCAATATGGACTTTGGACAGCTTGGTATAACTATGAATTGTTGAGCAAATAGAAAAAATGGCTGCGTTATTTCATCTCTCACCTCAGAACTGTCATATTCCTGATTATGCCAAAGTACTTTTCAATTCAACAAGAACTGTTACCTTCATATTAAGTATGAATATAAGTAATGTCTTAATTTTTTCTACAGTTTTTGGTAAGACTTCCAATCAATAAAATGCTGTTGGGTATATTTGGTTTAAAGCTAAGTGAAAATGTTATCCCTAAGGAAATTGAGATGTGTGTCAATGCAGGCATGATTAGTAATTGGCTTCCTCTGCAGTTCTTTCCCCTATCACCCATGATTACATCTGTAACGCAGAAAAATAGATTCTGACAACATATAAGAACCATTAAGCCCATCTTATCTGCCTGTTTTTCCGGCTCACAATCTTACAATATTGTTATGTAACACCACATTAATTAGGAATGCAGGACATAGTATCCAGCAGGAATAATACTAATGGCTCAGCAGTTGACAATAAATAATTATTTTGGGAACGGTTACTATAACATTGGGTGGATAATTCACTTATATAAATGAACTAAAAAAATGTAATTTTTTTACATGTTAAATAAAATGGATTCTAGCATTTATTTATTGGGAATTTAGATGCAGCAAAAGAATGCCAAAATGGATTGAAAGTGCAATGACAGAATGAATAGGGAACAAAGAGTCTTAATACAATAAAAAGGCATCTAGGGATATTTCCATTCAATGAATTCTGTGGAGCGATTCAGGAAAAAAATATTATTTGCCTGCTTTGATGGATGGGCATGGCCTTAGTTAATATCTTTGAACTTTTATTTAAAATTTTATTTAAAATTGTTCTCACATCTTAGCTTACCATACATAAAGTTCATGGTCTTATTAAAATCAGCTTTATCGAACAATCCAAGGTTATCAAAGCATTCATGCTGCTGCCATAATGTAAGTAGTAGACAATTGGGACACAGTATTTGATTTATGAAGTAGCAGAATAGCAGAATATCATAGAGATTTATGGCTCATGCTGTTTTGCTGATATGAGTGAAATTTATACGTTTTTATAATCTTGGCTAAAAGGTATATTGAATAACAGAAGTTAATTAAAGCACTGTCACCTTATGCCATATGTTAGGCAAAACTATCACAACATCAAATTCTATAGAACTCTCTTGATTCTCTTGCAATTTAAGCACAGTTTGTAAATAAAAAACTGGACTTATCATTCCAACAAGAGAGAAAAACTACATTAGAAATATTCTTGGCTATCATTTTTGATAAAGCAATATAGTAACAGGGCTATAATGTCTTAATGACTTGGGGTAGCATCATACATTTTCCAGAACAGGTTAAAGTTAATATTATTGTAAAGGAATGTAAGCATGAATGAGACATGAAGGTATTCAGAACATAATAGTAGGTCTTAGGCCCTGCAGTAGGTATAAAAAATGGGTCAGATCAGCCATCAAACTCATCAAATTATTTCTAAATTGAATTCCTCCTGAGCATTGGCGTCACAGCCCGGGTGCGGGAGGTGCGGACACCTTACAGGGGATGACACCACACCAGGCAGGGAACTCTATGAGAGTATAATCCGCCTGGGAGCGGAGGAGGCAGACATTGCACTGGCAGATCATCAATGGATGGCGGAGGAGGAATTACGGCACCAAGCACGTCGAGGGGTGACACCATGTGTCAACGCACCGGGTGACACCAACCCTAGTGACGCCACTGCTCCTGAGTGCCCCAGTTTTTGCTGGACAGCGCTGATTTTTGGGCACTGTTCCACTCTGATCTCTCCGTCCTATATGGCCCAGATAGCTGTAAGGTGAAAAGGTGTCTGTGCAATTGCAGCACGTACCTTCACTGCAGCTCCTACAAGGCCACCGCTCTGCTGCTGAGCGCTGGGTCTTTGGTTATTTGTGGTCATACCTCCAGCCTGTCCTCTCCCCACCTCTAGCCACAATAACATTGGGAATCAGCAAAATGCCACACATATGGAAGGAAAACTACAGCTTGCTCTCTTGGACCACTGCACTGAACACTGCACTGAAGTGGTGGAATATAAAAGCATATTTTTTCTTAACACTATGCAGCTGCTAGAAAGAACAGACCATGTGATTATGTTTTAAACTAACTCCTTACTGTCCATTACTATTGAGAAACCAGTACTGGAGGAACTTTTTGGGAGGGAAAGGGAAAGGACACTGGGAATAGGTTGCTGCCCTTATTTAGAACTAGGGTAGATAGATCACTGGAAGTCATACTTTTTAAAGTGTTCCTAAACTGAGCTGATAAATATTAAATTGTTCCACATAGCATCTACACAGACATCTGTGAGGGGTAGGAAAAAAACATGATTCAAAATGACACATTAAGTTTATAAAACAACGAAAAGAGGACAGCAGATAAAATCATGTTTGGTGAGGAACTATATGCAATGTAGAATTGCCTGTTGTGTTTCTCGTCTTCTGACAATTTGGCACAAAGGCAATCAAATGCCACCCACCACTCCTTGTGGCTGCAAGAACTTCTACATTGATTGCACCACTTTGCAATCCTGTCAAAATATTATTAGAAATAACCTTATAACAAGTGTTTTTATTGCAGCGTATTAATGTTAAGAACTAGATCTTTTTCCCAGTCAGGATTAACGGAATCCTTGCAGGAAGCCGCAGAAAATAAATAATCTTTAATTAGTGACCCTACCCTATGCTACACAGTCCACATGCATCACAAAACAACTTAGAGTTACACTACACATGCTACACAATGCACACAAGTCACACAACGATATACTAAACAATACAAAGTTCATACTTCTCTTGTCCAAATGCACAAATTGGTCTAGCTATTTGCCCTTGGAGATGGATCCCTTCTAGTGGTTTGTGGTTTTAGCTTTTGTTCTTTATTTTTATTCATTTTCAGTATTTATTGAAACAGTTTATTGTGCAAAGCACAGATGTTTACAGTTTTTTTCAATTTATCACGGGTTGGTTTGACTGCTCTTGCATTTTTTCCAGGCATGTAGTCTCATTGCTCCTTGGAAATTTATTCCGCTCATCAGTATAACAAAACTGGACTAGTGAATTATTTCAGCAGATTCCCCAGACATCTCAAGGTAAAAAGAGTGATGGAATCTACCAAGTATCATTAGTCAAGGAGACACAATGAAATGCAACTTGTAACATTCTCCTCTGGTAGGCAAAAGATTAACAAATAACCATGAGCCTTTTTTCATTTATTAAACACTTCCTGCTGTACAGTAGGTACATATATCTTTTTTTCTTCTATTTATTTTGGAATCTACAATGTGCACCGTAAGACATGTGAAATAAGGCAGTAGCCAGACAACAAAATAAAGCACTTACAAGGATCTAATTTGCTTAACTCAGAGCAGTAAAACATTTCAGAATATGTTATACAGCACGACATAATTCTTTGGTACATAATAAAATCCAATGGTGCAATAGGGAAGGAAGATATGCATTTTCATCTATATGAATCCTCTTCTACATAAATGTTGCCAACTACAGTAAACAATACCATATTCCTATTGAAAATTCAAAATCATCTAAAAAAAACTGATATGATATATGATATGATAAATAATCCCATAATTTTAGAAAGTATGAAAATACTAGGGGTGGTTTTCCTGGTTTTCCATGATGAATAACATTACAGTGTGCATTAGAATAACCAAGGCAGCCAAAGAGTTACAGTATTTTTGAAGACAATCAGATCTGGTTATGGTATTAGGTTGGTTGGAATTGAATTCACTTATTTATGTAACATTACATTTCAGACCTATATGCAAAGGTGTTTTTGTGTGTGGTTTTGGATTTTAATCCAAATGTATTGCAAAATACATAAAGATACATTAACATGCAGTTCCATGTATTTTTATTCTACTATTCAAGAACCAGCCAGCTGTAGCACAGTCATAACTGAATCCAACAAAACGTTTCTACTGATTGCTCCAGGTTTAACTATCTGTCCCTGGACTGTTTATTCTGTCCTTCATAAATACATCATGACTGCACGTGTTCCAGAATCAGAGTGAGAAAGGGGCTCATGTGTAATGTCTTCAGATGTAAGTCTTTTGTCACATATACTCCCTCATACCACATAATGTAGCACAGCCATAGCCCCTTCCTGTCTCATATATGGAACAGGATAGGGGGATGCTGGCCAGCCAACCCTATTACTGTATTCAGAAGATGTTGCTGAAGACATATTGTGGTGTTGTTTGGCAGCAACATATCCCAGGAGCTGTACATTCCTGAAACACCTGAAAACAAAATAAAATTACTACCACAAAATCAATTAATGGATGGTGGATGAAATAGTGCATGGAAAGAGTTAAAATAGGGGGTAAATTGAATTGGCTGTTTTAAAGATGTCCTAGGACAGATATGGGCAGATTTGGGAAAAAAT
>VKOC01004573.1:0-42243 GCA_009364415.1 Spea multiplicata
GCACACCCCAAAGGCCGGCCCTGCACGCACCGGTGTATAACACGCACCCTCGCCAGGACCGGAAGTGAGGGAGACGCGGCTGGAAATCATGCAGCTGTAGGATTTATCGGCGTATAACACGCAGGTAGAATTTCAGCTTCTTATTATGGTTTAAAAAGTGCGTGTTATACGCCGATAAATACGGTAAGTAAACTATCAAATGACCAAAAACAACTTACATTTGGATTTGGTACACAATACAAGAATATGTGGCAGAGGAGCGGAAAACGCAGGTGAGATCTCCAACATTTCAACATAAAGGATTTATCAAGGCCCTTGAGAAGACTGTATTTATTCTTATTTAATGTTGTGGGGATAAACCATTCAATTCAAGATTAATGCTGAGCCACGCCATATCCTGGTCCCAACAAACGGTTTGAGAAGCTTGAATATCACAACATTTTCATGAGTGCACTTATTGGCTTTTTTCAAAGCCTTCAGTTTTTTAACGTCTACGCTATCATTGCTTTTGGTCTTTTTGTTTCTCTATTGGAATATCATAATCGGTTCATACAAGTGCCCCTAGGTGGTTTTTGTTTCTGGATTTCAACATTTTGGAGAGTGTTGTGTAGGGCTGTTGCTGTATATCCCGATTAAGAAAGGAGAGTATTATTATTATTATATATTTGTTTGATTTTTATACACTTTTATATTCTTCACTCTGACACAAGCACTGGGTTTCGCCTTTCACACGTACCCTACAAACGGTTGCCAGGTTCCAATTAAGGCATCAGGCCCAATATGCTTTATTCATAGTTAAACATAAAAGAAAAAAGTACACCTGACGCGTTTCATACCGGCCCCAAGCTGGACAATGGAATTTATCATTTGACATCTAAGATCACTTTCATAATAAAATATTCTACTAATGTCAAAGTTCATAATGCAAGAATGTTTCAAGAGTGCAAGACTTGAATTGAGCATTGAGCCTTTTGAGTATTATATATAAAGTTCCTTGGACCCTGCACAATGGGAGTGGGTAATAAATAATATACATATTTCATTTTCATTCCCAACAATGTTTTGGAAGTATTATTCCAACAATTCCTTTTTGTGGATAGTGGGATCCACTTGTAGTGATGTCACCAGACCAGATATTGAAGTCATCATTTTAACATAATTAAGCAATCGGCATAGTGCAAAGACTTCCTCTAAGTATCGAGGCCCTACTGCTTGGCCTCTCAATAGTACTGAAGCAGGACTCTAAAAACATCACACAGAAAACCCATACAGAGCCCAGGGAGGCTTCAGGGACTCTATTTCGTTGTGTAAAGAAATACATGACTGTTTTTATGGCCTGTGTCAATGGGACAAAGAAATGAAATCTGCTTTAATTTATTATTATGGACCATGGAATGGTGGAAAATATTGCGATATAGAGCCCTTTGGCGCTAGAAGCGTTAAAGTCAGCAGTAAGCCTCTAATTACAGAAACACATGGGATGGATGTCATTACCAGGAAATGAATTTATCCAAAGTGAAGCTAAATAAATAAATACATTGATTTAAAATACTTGCAGGCTTTCAACAAAACCAATTGAAAGGGAAATATGCCATCAAGAATGATTGGAGAAACCAAAACATGGGCACTAATTGCACTAAATGCATGGTTTCATGAAATTAAAGGTCTTTCTTGAGTAGCATTATAAAGTAGAGATCGGCTGCTATATTTGGAAAAGTTACTTTAGTGCCAGAGGGGGGAAAAACAGATTCCCCATTAAATGGTGATTAATTCAACATGCTAAACATATAGGTGATAGGAAAGCGGAATTAAAGAGATTTGTTCATTATGTATAATAAATGTCTAATATACTGGCCAAGACCGATGCATCCATCTGGCATACTGTACCACTGTCTACCAAGATGATTTGCAGAAAAGAACCATTTGGCCCATCTAGTCTCCAATTGTTTTCTCCTGTAAAGATCTGAAGACTTATTTGGTCCTTGGTCTTGTCTTATATTCAGAAAAAAAACCTAATGCCTATCCCCATGCCACTTCTGCTGGGAGGGTGTTCCACTTTCACTTCTTTATATTAATATAATAATAAGAGCCTCTAACTATCTAGTCTTAGATCATCACCATGTCCCATAATTTATAATCCTTTTAAATATACTTCCCTGTTGTACAATGATGAGTCCCTTAATGTACTTACCGGTAGATGCTTCTATCATATTCCCTTTCCATCATCTCTTACTCAAGCTCTTTATAATAATGATTTAGTATTTCTGGATCATATTTATTCTGCAAACCATTCACCACTTTAGTAACCCTTCTTGGAAGTCTTAGAATGTCAATATCCTATGGAGACAGGGTCTCCGGAACTGTACACAAAAATCTAGAGTCTGACCAGAGGTCTGTAAAGTGACAGAACCACTTCTTTCTTTCTGCTACTAAAGCCTCTCGCTATATAACCCAACACCCTTGCTTTTTTAACCCCACTTTGTTACTCTGTCTGCCTACCTAAACATCTTCAGAAATATTTTTTTCCTAAATCCCTATATTCTGTTGTTGCCAACAGGGCCAATTCAAGGCTCACATGGGCCCTGGGCAAATTATATAATATTGTGCCCACCTCCCACCAATACCCAACTGTGTTTCCAACAAATCCATGCTCATACACACTTACACACCCATCCTCACACACACACTTACACATCCATTCTCCCATACACTTACACATCCATCCCCATACACACACTTAACACATTCATTCTCCCATACGCTTACACATCCATCCCCATACCCCAACACACTAAAAACAACATTCATTCTTCCCATACGCTGTACACATCCCATTCCCCATAATCACACCTACACGATCATTTCTCCCATACGACTTTTACACATCCATCGCCCAATACACCACCCACTTTACCAAATTCATTCTTCCCATTACGCCTTACACATCCATCCCCCATACCAACACACTTAAAAACATTTATTTTTCCCATACGCCTTACACATTCCAATCCCCATACCACACACACTAACACATTCATTCTCCCATACGCTTACACATCCATCCCCATACACACACTTACACATCCATGCTCATACAAGCTAACACATCCATCCCACTACACACACTTTCTTTCTTCAAGAATCAGAAGCAGGAATGTATCAGCGTTCCACAGCCCTTCCCTAAAATCGTAAATAAAGCGAATGTAACAAGCAACAAACGCGTTACATTCATATAAATAAAACACATTCTTTCTCTTTCGTGCTGACAGCCTGACGCGGTTAACTCAACGCTGTGACAGCGAATGTCACCACTACATGCTTTATATTCGCGACGTGGGCGTGACTGCAGCAGAAGGCGTGGTCTTTTTAGCGTAGGATGGTTAGTTGCAGCGGCCTGATTGACGGTGTGGGCGTGGTTTAGTCAGTCTCCCCGTGTCTCCTCCTCAGGAGCGTCTCAGGCAGGAAATTCCGGGCTGATGTGAGCCGCCAGCAGCCGGTTTGCCGCCGTCAGACCCCCTGTGATGGAGCTCATGTGCTGGGGCGGTGACTGGGGGCTTCCCTCCGTGCACCCCGAGTGCTTGGTTGTGTTGGTAAGAAGCTGCACGATGGGATTCAGCACTTTCACTGCCCTCCGTTTAACCCTTAGCGCGGCAGGTGTTGTGACGTAGTGCAAAGAAATGCGCTTCAACCTCCAGCCCCCTAAAGGTTAATTTCAGTACAGGCGGATGGGGCTGCGAAGGCAGGTAGTGCCCAGTATACCGACGGCTATCTGCAGCGTTAGGCACATCACACCGTGTCCGGTCAGTACCGCACCGGTCAGGTGTTGGCCCCTCTGGACTGGCATGCAGTGCGTGATCCTCATCCCACAGACTCCCGCATGAAGTGTTAACAAGTGAAAGCATCTTGATCAGGTCACTCATTAGAAACTCCAAATAATGGCTGCCAGGTAATGCAAAGACAGCTTAAAACTACCGCCATCTGTAACTACAATAAGTTACAGTCAGTAAGCCTCCTGCTAAGTGAACTCCTAGTGTCTGGCTGAGAGTAGTGGGATCTGTCCTTAGATAGAATGCCATATGCTTGCTGTCCATCCTGTGATGATAAATCTCTAGAAGGAGTATATGGGGGTATCCGTATGTGAATGTACCGGTACCAGGTACTTTCTGATGGCTGGAGTAACGATGTCCTCTGTGGCTAATTGTATTTAATGAATGCTGTTTGGTTCATCCATTGGATTTGCTCCGGGAAACGTTGCTGTGGCCTGTATTCCTTTACCTGTTACTCTTTTACATTGAATGTAATATACCGGTATTGCTTTCCAATTAGATGGAGGATGTCGCATAACAAGCTGTTTGATCAAACCGATGTACGTCAGCGAGAAAACGATGGCCTCTATGTTGTGTGCGTGTGTGTATATATATATATATAAAATAATTTTATTCGTGTGTGTTATTTAAAAAATTACGGCTCCGGCAGCTGAAACACGATCCTCACTGAGATTGATAGAGGCATCTTCTAGATCTGCCGTTTGGCAGCTGAAAGCGCTGTAGTTACTGCGTTGGTATCAGATCTGGGTAATATGTGTGACCTGTCTGTGTGAAACTGCCCCCCGCCACGCTCTTGCCTGCCCCAGTGACATAACATGCCTTGTAATGAACAGGGTGCCGTTACCTGAGATGTTTTCCATGTATAACCAACTGTTCCCCCAGCACAGCTTCGAAAGGAAACATTTTGAATCTGGTAATAAAGCCTTATCCTCGTATTCCGCTTTCACATAGAAAGGACAAGAACGTGATGTTTGCGCTCGGTGATCAGATGACCTCAATGACTTCATTATGCTTAGGAAGAGCTAGATGTTTTCTATGAATGTAATTAAAGGGACCCTGTGGCCATCATGGTGATTGCGTTTTCGGTCAGGAACCAGTTATTCTCACCAGTGTCAGAAAAAACAAAAAAAGGACCCGGCCTGTGATAATCTACATGGACAAAGTCATCAGAAGCAGAGTAGAGATGCCGGTTTGGTTTGTTAAGCTCGTATGTGTGCGGTTATGATGGCTGACTCATCTTTAAAAAGTTGGATCATTTTGCAGTAAACTCTGGCCAGATTTTTCTTAACGTTTCCCTTCGCAGGCTTCTACATTATTTCGCACTTTCTGTATAAGTTTGAATCGCAGACTATTGTGGCTTCTCAAAATCATTACCGTGTATTCCGGTTAAGGTCTGTTTTGGGAAGCAATACTTAAATGCAATAAACTGAAAACAATTCCCCGCACGCAGGGAAGGACAGAACGCTTTGTATGGAAGTACGTTTATTGTTAAACCATAGAGAAGCTTATTGCTTAATGTCGTATTTTATGAGATCCCAAGAAAACGCTGTTTTGGAAAGTCCATGTTTGTGTGTTTTCTTTTCCGTTGTTACATGTTGGTGGGGATATTTGCATCTTTATGAAATGTGGGGATGTTATAGAGCTGTAATGCCCCCATACCTGCCAACATTTCAAATGGCTAGAAGCAGGGTTTGCCTCTCTGTTTAACCCTTTGACATTTTGCTATGTAACCCACTTATACATTTCGGGACGGGTGATTGAATTTATTTTCACAATGTCATTTATAAACGCATTTTTTATGTTTATTTTTATGTATTCAGGTTGTTTCCAGAGCCCTTCTTAAATATTATTTATTGTATGCAATGGCATCATATTCCACGGGGCTTCTGTTCCAGAAGTGGAGGAGGCAGCGGCGTTTTAAGCTGGTTTGGCTCCAGCTTTCGCTCCTGTCTATAGATGTCACATGATAATGTGGGCATGTTTTGTACACTTCCCTTCAAACATAATCGCAAAGAGCTATGATTTGTGGCCTCAAATTCTGGAAGGTACAACTTCTCCTTCCCGTTGCCTTTGTTTATAGAGGGTGTGTTTCTGATCTTTGGGGTTTTTATGTTTATAGTTGTGCTTGTTGTTCCATCTGCATATCCCTTACTTCATTTCATTTATTTTCTAGGCATATGCAAGGTTTGCTGGTGCTCCTCTGAAAGTAACCCCTGTTGATTATACATGGGCTGCTCCAAAAGGTAATATTTCATAAGCTCTAACAATTAAAATATTTAATGCGTGTATCGGCTTGCAGTCATCCAGAACTTCTAGAAGTGGGAGTTGTCAGCTCATGCGATGCCAGGCCGGCAAGATATGTCATAAAAAACTGAGCCACACAAGAAATGTCTGCTTCTGTGGGGGATTAATGCTGGGTTGTATATCTGAAGTCCTTTTTCCTGGTTTTGGTGAAATAAGGGTAATGGGAAAATTGGGAAATCTCCAGATTCGGCGTACAGTCTCTGCTTCTCCTTGTCAGGTTCTTCTTTCTAAGGGCAAGAGAGTGTTACTTTGCCACACCCACCCCATGTTCCGCCTACGGCCTGCTAAGGTCCTTCCCACTAAAGGCTCTCTGGGCCTGACTAGCCACACGCCTACCTTAAGCCACTCCCCTGAAGAGCAAGAGCTCTGCATAGCCTACTGGCTGGATGATTAGAACGAACGGCTATTTAAATAAAGTTCCCTGGTTTAGGTCATTTGAAATAAATGCATTTATAATTATTTTTCTCCTTAGTAACTCACAAGTCTTTTTGTCCATTTATCTTGCTCATACTATTGCGTTCTGCTGATGATGTATGTGTTTAGGAAATATCGACGACAAGAAGGGTTTTGGTTTAATTAAGCCTTAAGCCGTACAGATTTCTTGCAATCACGGAAGATATTAACTTGAGAGGAACAGGTCGTTCAGAAACATTTCTGATTATTGGGTCGTTATTGGTTCCTTATGCTATATCTCACGATGTTCTGGTTAACGTTACACTTTAAGTATGCGTTTAGAACTTAACAGTAACTCCAAACACAATGGCATAGACGTTACATAGTTAGGAAAGAACGCTGCTCTTGAGTTTTCTTAGGTGATAGGGGTTTTAAGGAATTGTGTGACCTTTTCCAGAAGTGAGGGGTCTGGTAATAAAACAAAGAACATCTCGATTCTTTTTTTTAATCCTGTGGTTTTCCCAGCAGATGTCCTGGACATTATCTTGGTTTATAATGGATAGACTGATTAAACCGTACAAGTATTCTGCCCCCTCTTTTGTGTTTATCCACTTCCTTATATTAGCTGATCCTAGATTTTGTGTCCTTGGCACAGGGTAAATAACTTGTTCTGATTTTATTCATCCTGTCTGACATATAGTTTGATTATATTACATTGCATGTGGAACCATCTGCGCCTCTCAACTACCCACCATCTACATAGGAAGTTCTTGAGAGAAGGCAAACTGGGACCCTCTGTTATTGTGTGCCCTGCCCCCCATTAATAAAGTGGTGTTGAGCGGACTGCCGCTGGTGAGAGTAAAGCCCTCTTCAAAGTTAAGAGTTTATTCAGACTCAACAGCAGCGGAAGACTGATCTTCTCTCCTTGATGAGTAGCGTTTGACCTTATGTGTTTTTATTTGTGTTATGTTGCTTGTAATACATATTGTAAGTTGCACAAAGGATTTAAAGTTCAACTTTAGAGCAACAAGTATATCTTTTTAAATATTGTTGCAAAAAGTAGCACGCTTCACTCGAGGGAATCTCTCATGGGAGAAGTGTCACGCGCGCCACGGCAACTTCCAACCTTTTTCTCTAGCTCTTAAGGGCCGCAAACTGGCTATGGTTTTTGGATGTCTCAGTTGGGTGCAGGCATCTAAACTCATTAAACTGCTTTTCAGGCAGCAATGCTTCAAATTTCCTCCCCCCAACAACTGTATTCACGCAGCTGTGTGTTACGGGAAAGCGGAGACATGTCCGACTACTCAACAACTCAAATCTGTTCATAAACAGGACTATGCATAGGACACGTGGTCATGCGTTTAGACTGGAAGAAAGGAGATTTAGACTAAAGCAGAGGAAAGGGTTTTTTACAGTAAGGACAATAAGGATGTGGAATTCTCTGCCTGCAGAGGTAGTTTTATCAGAGTCTGTACAGATGTTTAAACTGCAACTGGATGGATACCTGGAAAAACATAATATTCGGGGATATAATCTTTAATTATGGGGAAACAGCTTATTGATCCAAGGAGAAATCTGACTGCCATTTTGGGGTCAAGAAGGAATTTTTTTCCCTGGTTAGTGCAAAATTGGAAAGAGCGAAACCGGGTTTTTTTGCCTTCTTTTGGATCAACAAACAAATTAACAGATATAGGAAAGGCTGAACTTGATGGATGCATGTCTTTTTTCAGCCTATGTGACTATGTTACTGCTAATCAGATGAGCTGAATTCTAGCTTTTGGTTCTAAGGCTTCGTGTCTTTCGCAGGTGCTCTGCCGGTTTTGGTGTCGGATGGCAAAGTGATAACCCAGCCTGGCAATATCTTAAGCTTTTTAAGGAAGCAGGTGAGTCTCTATTACAAATAGTCTGCAAAGTTACACGGTCACACTTGACACTTCAAGCAGGACCCACACATTGATTATATGCCCCAGCTTATACGTATAACATGTTAATCCGCCACATCAGGGTTCAACTAACTCCTGTGCGCTTTCCGGGCATACTCATGCCATACATTTTTATCCAGGCATACATTTTTATTTGTACATGGCATATAAAACTTCACAAAGCCAGCTGAATGGCCATCTCCTAGAGCAGATATACATAAAGAACTGTTACCAGCATGCAAAATAATGGTGCAGCTGCAACAAGGTAACATCATCCAAAGAAGATACACGTTTCATGAAACATGATTAGCATCCGTTGTAATTCAGGCAGTGATCTTGAAATGACCAGCCTATCGAGTTGCATTTATTATCTTGCTATATACCAGTATGTACACGCTTCATTGTTAGAATATGCTGATTACTCAAATGGTGTCTCCCCTATTAAATGTATTTTAGGCCTGATGCCTAGTAGAGTCATTAATATACAAACTACTTGTGGAGAAGCCTGCCGTAAAGATCCATATAAACCTGTGATATATTCACAATTGATGGGTCTATATATAGGCTTTGACCTTCACATAAAATGTTTTGTGATATGCTGTAAGAAGCAACAGAACATTTGGGACACAACGTACATGGTTTATCCATTTCTTCTGCATGGAAATTTACCAATATCAGGCTGTTAATATGGTGAATGAATTAGCTTCTAGTATTCATGTTATGGGGTTTAGTCACTAAAGCAGGATTTGGCAAATACGTTTGCAGGAGATCTGCAGCTGTGACTCACTGACTTCACATTAATTTATGAAGGGCCAGCCCTGGAGAGCTTTTCTTGCCAGAAGTATTTGGTTAACCTTTCACAAATCATAGTTAAATCAGTGGGATTTTATGAAAGTCACCAATTGAATTATGCTTTATGCAGGGCCAGCACACTCCCTCCCCTTTTACCGGAGAACTTGCCAGGGTCGCCCCTTCATAATGCATAATAAAACTGGAACGTTGTAGCAGCTGTTGTCTTTAAAGAATTTCAAAGGCTTGTGTACTTTCATGGGTTCATTATATATGGTATATATCTGCTTACGTTGCTCTTCTGTCCTTGTCCAATTATGTACGAGTCACTGAATGAAGCATTTAAACACACATATAAGCAGAAGATATTTCATTCACGTCTTTCTGTAATATTTTATTGGGTGTGATTTGTACATTTTGGTATAGGCTACTGCCAAGTACATTGCCTTCTGAGGGCCAAGGAAGAGAACAAAATAATGGGAAATATTTCCTTCAATTGTTTTGCGCTATAGGCAGGTTTGGCATATCACACTGTTCCAGGTTGTGTGTTTGGTATGATCTACGATCCCTTTTTTTTCTCTCCTTTTTTCCCCCTCCCTTTTTTCTTCACCATGTATTTTGTGTCAGAATGGGATAGAGAAAACCTAAACTAATAGTGATTCTTGTATAGTTAGCCCTAGTGTAGGTTGAATGGGTTAGCTAGACATGATTTAGTGCCGTAGGTCCCGTTGATGTGAGGCAATAGGGACTTGCATAAAATTATTTGAAGGCCTCGTGGTCAAACAGCTCTGGTGAATTCAGAAGGCTGAAGAGGTACGTCGTGTGATACGTTCCATCGAAGAAAAAATAGAAAGAAGCAGGACATTGTTGTCTACTGAGAAATATTATTACAATGTAATGTAATGTCACTAAGAATACAGATCTGCTGTTTGGTATCTTGGCTTCTGAGGGACATTGTCACACATTATTAATGATTTCGGCTCATAGAAGGGCTGGCAGGGGGGCAATTGCCCCATTGGGCTGCCCAGAAGACTTCATATATGTATGTTTGCGATTCCACACGTGACCACCTGGGTGTATGCGGTAGAATTCACGTGATTTCTGCGCTCTTTTTATGTTTTATCTTCTATACATTGGCTATTCTGGCGATTGTGTTTTTGTATGTTTAGTTACTGTCCGTTTTGGTGCCAGTTCCTCCCTTTAAGGGGGTACAGAATAATACATATAGTTGAGGGGGCACTTTAACGGTCTGCAGTAGGGGCAGGTAGGACACCCAGCCCTGTATCTAGCGAGTACTCCCTTTCTGCTTCTAGAGTTGGCCAGGCGATGGAAGACAGAACCACATCTAAAGCTATCATATGGGAAATATATTGTCAGTGATTCATATTCGGCAAGGGAGTTTTCCTGCCATTTGGTTATTTGTCATCCGGAATTATTTAGATATTAAATAACAAAACCCCCCCATAAGATAATTCTCTAGTGTGTTACAATATAACCTTATCTGGATTAAGTGTTAGCAGCCCTTTGTTATTGGAATGTTTATTAAATGACCCCAGTTTACGAAGACTCCTTCTGAATGCAAACCAGATGTGAGTGAAAGGTGTTATTTTAATGATTTAAGAGTGAGAATGCTTACACTTCTCAAATTTAACTGACTTCTGTTGTTTTAGCATGTAGGAAAGACATGAAAATTGTTAATATTTGGATTTCTTAAAAATCTGCTGTGCTGGTGTTCCCTTCAACCTACTGAGTTTTTGGAAGTTGCGGCACTTAATTTTTGACGTGAAAAAAGTAGAGTCTCTTTTTGCAAAACCACATCAAATCAGGATAAAAGCAAAATGGGAGCAAAAGGCAAGCGTTTACGTCAATGGGAAACCTGAACATAATCTCAGTCAATAGAATAACATTCAGCTCCTCAATGCCGTACAACCCACAGGAGACCACTGGATTGCAGGGAGCTTTTTAAAAACAATAGTAAACTCATGATTTATATCAATTAATGTAGTTAAGATTGTGTCGTCTTACAGAAGAGAGATCATATTTGTATATCTGAGTATGAAAGAGGCAAAACGTTAAACATTATAGTATCAAAAAGGCTGCACGGTACATTTGAAATGTTCAAAGGCAGAGGTGGTCAATTTGGTCAACTTTAGCCTGAACTAACCCAGATCCTAAAACAACTGCATAAGCATGAAGCCCGTTCCAGCTCATGCCCCTTCAGGACACGCTGGCATCAAGCCTGTGGTGGCCAGACCAGTATTAGACATGAGATATGCAAGTTTTGGAGATTCTGAGAACTGTCGGCTTGGCGATTCACTTTTTCTGTGGCCAGATGAAAATCCTCGTCAATGGGTCCTTTCATCATGGTGGACCCTGCTAAGGTCAAAAAACATTGACATCTGTTTGAGGTCTGAGGGCTGAGCTCCAGAAGCATCAGTGTTGAATTTAGTGGTTGCCCAACTGGAAGCTGGACATACATATATATATATATAATATATATATTATATATAGTATATATATAATATATATAATAATATATATATATATTACGCGTATATACATAAACTAGTGTTCAAACATTTGGGGTCACTGGGGAAATTTCCTTGTTTTTCAAAGAAAAGCTTTTTGGAAATGGATGAGAAATACAGTGTAGATGTTAATGTAATGTAAATGACTATTGTAGCTGGAAACAGCACAGAGAACCTTTATCACTCCCATCACTCCTGTGTTCCAACGGCACATTTTGTTTCGCTAATCCAAGTTTAAAAGGCTAATTGATCTTAGAAAACCTTTTTGCAATTATGCTATATTATAAAAAAAAAAATATTATATAAAACTTTCAGTGAACTTTCCACTAGTTAAGGATGTGGTGCCCTTAAAGTCATAAGGCTATTTGGTCCCTTAAGATGATCTCCAGTCAGACATTGTGCCATTGGCAAAAGTAACAAAAATGATTAATATGTAAAATTGTATTTAATTGAAAATAGCTAGTTTAATACAGTAGGTGATGAATTTGGTTTGGCTCTAGGAGCCGGCAAAAATGTAGGAGTCTGCTTTTTTGTTTCCCGATCATATTTTTATTTTCATATTAGCTCCAAGTCTACAGTTAAAGGATGTTTATTGGGGCGAAAAGACATAAAATACACCTTCAGCACTGCCCCACTTTGTACAGTACCACTGTTAACCCCTTTATGACAGTGTATTCTGCACCTGAAGGACTCAAACTTGTATGTTTCACAATTATCCCTCTTTTGTGTTTGTATACCTGTCAAAGATTAAATTATTTTGAAGTTTCATATTAAACCATATTCATGCTAATATTTAAAACATTGAAATTGGTTTGGTTGCCCCCCCCCCACACACACACACACATTTTTTTTCTCAGTTTTCAACAATTTGGCTGTAGTTCTTTCTCAGATATTTATGGAGCCTTCTGTGGAAGCTGTTAGAAGATCTCACTTTCCAAAGAACCCCTACTAAAGTATGCACCCACCTCTCTTAAATAGGAAAGCCAACAAAGACAAGATCAGAAGCTAAATCACGCTGAAACCAACACTATTTACCAACACACATTCACAAAATAATGAAAACACGCTTTTATCTGCTCTGTTTCTAGATGACTGCTTCGTCCATTATAAATTATATGAATGTATCTAACATCATACGCTCACATACACACACATGTTAACACTAATACACGCACTCTAACACTATATGCTGACACACACACATGCTAGTGCCATACTGTAACATATACAACACCATACATGAAAACACCACACTCGCACCTACTCCAACACTATACTTATACACAACTACACACTGACTCTACCATTTATACACACACAATACCTTACTCCAGCACCATACATACAGTATATAAACATAAACGCTGTCTCTGAAGCTACAGCACACTCTCTCAATCACTCACTCACACACTCACACACACACTCCCCATCTTACCTCATAGAAAACAGCTACTTAGTGCCGTTGTTAATCCGGCACGTGGGGGCTGTGAGGCATGACACGATGGTAGCCTTTGCAAGTGGCTTCTATTCGCCATGTCGACTTGGTGCCCGGGAGTATGAGGGTTTTGTTGTTGTGTGTAAATCATTATTCTCTACCGCTTTTACTGGGAGGCTGTTTTCCTAATATCCATTTCAGTGACGTAATTCTTCCATAGATTACCTTTAAGCGCCTGACCCTCTAGATTTAGCCCATGATCTGGCTATATCTGTAGCACTGAACAATATATCAATATTTTCCTTTAATCCTTGCCTGCCATGGATTATTGAATATCCCCCCCCCCCCCGTTTCCCTGGATGTATGGGATCTGTAGAATGGTATAACTTTCATCCTTCAGCACTTTAAGAAGCAAAATATTACACCGCAGATTTGTCTTCTACAAAATGCAGCTCCTTTACTACTAGTATAGGTATAGAAAATGTTCTCCATCACTCATATTCTATTGTTTGTTTTTTGTTACAGAAATATAATGCAGATTATGTGTTATCAGCAAAGGAAGGGTCTGACACCCTGGCATATATCGCGCTGATTGAGGAGAATATCCTCCCTGCCCTGGTATGTATGAGGTTTCTATCCTGAGAGAGCTTTTTTTATTTAAGATACATTTAGTAAAGACTCTCCCTGACTTTTACTTTGGCTCCTGTTCTCTGGGGAAAGGAATGGGGGTGTCTGTTCATCCATAATGATTTAAAGAAATTCTATGTGTAAATACCTCTTTTCATTTGGTTAAAATTCAGAGACTTCATAGTGAAGACCTTGGCAGTGTGCAGAAGTTTAGGTTTTCCTATCCATGCTAGAGTCTGTCTAGAATATAGACTGTTATGTTTTGTCTGTCTGAGAACAAGCCTGTTACTTCTTTGTGCTCATCGGTCTGGTTTTCCCTGTTTTAGCCTGGTATATATGTACTTTTTTTATTCTTCTCCACACAACACCACAGTTACACGCATTTTGGGTTGACACAGAAAATTACTCCAACGTGATCCGTCCCTGGTATGCTGCCCGAACCCCTTTCCCTCTGAGTTTCTACTTGCCTGGGAAGATGTCTCGCGAAGCGTTGAACAGAATCATGCTCACCAAAGGCCGGCCGCCATTATACAGCCTGACTGAAGTGGAAGCTCAGGTAACACGGGTTATTCTTCATACAGAGACCTTGTGTTTAAGGCATGATCCTCTACACTGTATGTAAAACCTGTCCTAGTAGACGTTGATAAGCCTTTGTCTTGGCCCATGTGAGGCTTTTTGCTACAGTGGAATTTGTCATTCTTTTTATCGGACACTGTTATGTAGATCTAGTATCTAAATTATTTTTTTTCCAGCAATATTTGCTGTAGACAAAATATTTAATTTAGAACAAAAACATAAAAGCGTGACAGGACTGTAATATTTGATCGTCTCTGTAAATACGAATATAATACATTGTTTTTTGAGTTATAACAATGTGGTGGTTTTTTTTTCTTTTTTTTACTATTCATTCTTGATGATGAATCAACACATATATGATGTCATTGCCATTCACTTTTATTGATAGGTTTATAAAGAAGCCAAGGAATGTCTCAATCTTCTGTCCAATCGATTGGCGTCATCACAGTTCTTTTTTGGAGACACGTGAGTTGTAAAATTATGAAATCTGAATGCAGTACGTTAAAACAATAGAACTAGAATACTTCGTATGTCTTTACGTAGCAGGAAGGAGTAGGGGTTTGCTCTTGTTTCTCAATTTCATGGCTGCAGATTTCTAGTTGACTTCTTGGTATTCTGCGTTGATTTCAGAATTTTCTGTCTACATATTACTTATTACAAATGAATTTGGTTCTTTATAGCAATTATCCTATAAAAAAAAGCCCATGTCTGGTGTTGGTTGAAGGTGGTGTAATAATCTAATTGGTATCATTATTACCCAGGTTCAGTTGAAGTGTGCATGTGAAAGATAAATGAAGGTTGTCTAAAAATAGCCAGTATAGGATTAAGATTGGGTTAGGTGAGTCCTTTTTAAAATATGGGAGAAAAAATTCAAGAATTTAAGAATCTCTTAAAGGGAGACCCCAGCACTTTAATGCATATGATAGATGCTTGGTTTGTTTTGCAAATGCATAGGAGTATTCTGCATAATCCCATCAAATGCATTTATCTCTTCCTCTATCCGCCCCCAGGTAAATGCCCTGCGGGAGATGCATTTGGCTAAATACATCTCTCTGCCAGTAATGTACTCTCATCCAGCCATCTCCAGCCCCGGCTCTGCTGCAGGGATCTGGGTGGCCCTGTGCACACGTGTGTAAAATATTCCCACTGATCTCTCGCGTGTGTAAAATATTCCCACTGATCTCTTGCGTGTGTAAAATATTCCCACTGATCTCTTGCGTGTGTAAAATATTCCCACTGATCTCTTGCGTGTGTAAAATATTCCCACTGATCTCTTGCGAGTGTAAAATATTCCCACTGATCTCTTGCGTGTGTAAAATATTCCCACTGATCCTTGCGTGTGTAATATTCCCACTGTCTCTTGCGTGTGTAAAAATATTCCACTGAATATCTCTGCGTGTGTAAAATATTCCCACTATCCTCTTGGCGTTGTGTAAAACATTTCCACTAAAACCTCTCGCGTGTGTAAAATATTTCAATGATTTCCTGCGCTGTGTAAAATATCCCACTGACGTTCTCTCGCGTGTGTAAATATTTTCCACCTGATTTCAAATCGCGTAAGTGATAAAAATTAATTCCGCACTGATTTCTCATGTGCTGTCACACACAACTTTCCACTGCGCTCTCCGCGCGTGTAAATTATTTCGCAATGATCTTCTCGTGTGTGTAAAATATTCCACTGACTTCTCTCGCGTGGTGTCCAACACCTCCATTTACACTGACCTTCGCGTGTGAAAAATCATTCCCAACTCGATTTCTCGCAGCGTGTTCGTAAAAATATTTTTCCACTGACCTCTCGCGTGTGTAAAATATTCCCACCTGAATATCTTTCACACGTGTGTAAATATTTACCCACTGATTTCTTCGTTGTGTAAAAATATTTCCACTGACCTCCTCGCGTGTGAAACATATTTCCACTGACCTCTCGCGTTGTGTAAATATTCCCACTCGATTTCTCGTCGTGTGTAAAATATTTCCACTGACCTCCTCGCGTGTGTAAAATATCCCACTGATTCTGCGTGTGTAAATATTCCACTGAATTCTCTTGCGTGTGTAATAATATTCCCCACTGATTCTCTTTGCGTTGTAAAATATTCCCACTGATCTCTTGCGTGTGGTAAAAATATTCCCACTGGATCTATTTGCGTGTGTAAAATTTCCAACTGAATGCTCTTGCGTTGTAACTTTCCACTGACGCTCCTAACGCGCGTCGCGTGTTTGTAAAATACTTTCCTCGATTCTATCCGCGTGTGTAAAATATTCCACTCTGGATTAATCTCGCGTGTGTAAAATTTCACTGATTCTCCTAGTCGCGTGTGTAAATTATTCCCAACTGATTTCTCGTGTGTAAATATTTCCGACTGACCTCTCGCGTTGTGAAAATATTCCCACTGATTTCTCAGCGTTGGTGTAAAATATTTCCACTGACGCAGATCTCTCGCTGTGTGTAAAATATTCCCTGACTGATATCTCGCGTGTGTAAAATATTCCACTGATTTTCGTGTGTGTAAAATATTTTCCACTGACCTCTCGCGTCGTTAAAATATTTCCACTGACCTTCGCGTGTGTAAATTTCCCTGATTGCAGATAATACTGCGTGGTGTAATATTTCCACTGACTCTCTCGCTGTGTGTAAAATATTCCACTGATGTCTTGCGAGTGTGTAAATATTCCACTATTTCCTCTCGCGTGTGTAAAATATTTCCACTGACACTTCCTCGCGTGGTGTAAAATATTCCACTGATTTCTCGTGTGTGTAAAATATTTCCACTGATCTCTTGCGTGTGTAAAATATTTCCGCTGATTTCCAATTGACTTTACTGCGATAGAAAGCCGGATTAGGGTTACTCGGAGCTCTTTAATATGCGTTCTTCTATAGTAGGGGTGTCGGAGACATAAGTCCCTTTTAAATATGGTTTCTTGCTTTTCGGATATTTAGAGTAGAAAATATTCATTTTTTTATTATTTTTTTGCAGGCCCACGTCCTTGGATGCCTTTGTATTTGGATTTCTTGCTCCTCTTTACAAAGTCCACCTTCCCAAAGTCAATTTACAAGAACACTTGAAGCAGCTTACTAACTTGTGTCAATTCATCGACAACATTCTTAGCCGCTATTTCACGGCGCACTCAACAGGTATGCACTTGAATGAAATAGTTAATACCTACATTGTGTGCATGAGAGCTTTTAAAACGAAGCCTTTCCTGGATAGCTGTGGCACTAACATTTTAAGAAGCTGCTTATGGCCCCTTGGTCTAAGGGACCCTCTCAAAAGATGTGGGGGGCTGTTAAACAGAATCCTCCTCAAGTTGTATCTTTCTTTAAAATAAACAAAGGAATAAACATTATAGTTTTATGTAGTAATATAGAAAATGAGAGCCTGAAATATAATTGGGGGGGGCAAAAACCTCCAGACTTTCAGACCCAGAAGGCACACAAATTTTGTAACTAGTACGGCTACGTTTTTAAGGCAAATGTTGCAATGTAACAATTGTCATACCCTCATCCAACACAAAATGAATCGGGGTCTCCCAGAAAAAAGGATTAACTTGGGGGGGATGTATGCCGCCTGCATGGGCTCTGTAGCACAAAGGGAGCAGAACTCCAGTAGAAGTTGATATAAGTAGTGATCGGATCCAATGCATTCTAGCCGAACATTGATGTTTAGCTTGGATACGCAGAAATAAACCACTTCAGCTTCCATTGGCTCCAGTTGGACTGCTACAGAGAGAGTGCAGCCAGCATTATACTTACTGGTTTCAGTAGCCGCAGCTATGGGGAGGAAAGAAAGTCTGCTCTAACTTGCATGTAATAAACTAAATACCGGTGTATATGCATGAAACATTAAAAAACACGGGGGACTTAAATGTTTAGTGACCGGTTTGCTTCATTCTTTACAGTCCTATTCGCCGTTCCAGTTATATTGCAGAATATTAGGTTTGGGGCAAATGCATTAAGGCAAGTTTCTCAAAAATGTTGATTGCCTAGATATAATTATATCACAAATGTTATTTATTCATGCTGAAAAGTGCCCCACATTTTTAGAATGTATTCATTTGACATTCATAGGCTTAAAGTCTCTTCCTTGCTAAAGCTTCAGTTCTGCCTGTATTTTAACACGTGTGTTTTGGATATGTTATAGACCTTCTGTTCTAACAGTCATTCCTTTTTTCCCCCAAATCTTACTTCTTGTTAACCACAATTCTGCTTTCTCTGCTTTCACCTGTCTTTATCTTGGCTGTATAGACACATCTCCTGCTTGCCAAGAAGCCTTAGATGCCAATCTGCAGAAACTCACACAGCTTGTAACCAAGGAGTCCAACCTAATAGAAAAGGTCATTAGTGCTCTTTAATATCTTTTCTAATCACTACTCCACATACAGAGAAAATATTAACGTAAACCTGTTATTTAATCTGGAGTTCCGCACCTTATTTCCAACCAACGTGCTGTGAGCTTGGTGTGATTGCGTATTCTGTTCGGTCGTCCACCACTGAATGCCAGCCTTCCTTACAACAAGCGTCTGGTATAGCAATTATTGCTACTATTATATGCTAATATCATTTCTGCAATTGAAGTAACCCCCTGGTGCGAGCGCCCCATGTCCCACAGCCGCGCAGGTATACATACATATATATATATATGTTTTTTATGATAAGTTTGTATGGAAGCGGTGTTCTTGCCAAGTAGCAATAATACACATAACTCCTGACTGAAAACAAGTCCTGAGATGAATGCTGATGAAACATACCAGAAAAAATCCCTCCACGTCTGTTAAGGCTATTGTAGCTAAGCCACAATTACCCATAAGAAGTTATCTGGTATATGATTCCAGTTTTCCTGGAACTAAAGCTTTATAAAGAACACAACAATAAACCGTATTTGTTGGAGCGTCTTTCGTTATTGCGCAAGCCCCGTGGGTGCTTTCTTAGCTGTGTATCCACTGGTGTGGGTATATGCTAATGGAGATATAAACATGGCAAAGACCTCTTACTCTTGTACGTGTGATGTGATTTATTCAGCGATGTGAATCTGAACAAAGCTTTCTTTGTACAGATCTGGCATGTTGTGTTGATTATATTTGAAAGAAGTCATATTTTCCAATAGAACAAACAATACCCGTGTTTAAGCCGCTATTCTGCCTTTGGATGAATAACTTCAGCTCCTTGACATATGGCTGTCCTTTTTATATTGAGGTTGGTTGTTTTTAAAGGTATCTTGGAAGTGTTTTGTGGGGCTCTCTGGCAACTTAGAAGTATTGTTCGAATGTTTGTGTTTTGTTGAATCCATAGTTCATGTTTAGAAGCGGATGTGTCTGGAGGATGGGGTGTGGATCCCCCTAACCCTTCTTAAAGGTTATTAAAAGACATCGTAATTAAGAACAAGCTGGCCATTATCCGGCGATACTTTTAGCCAATCGGTGTGTTTGAAATAGTTGACACATTCTGTTTAATCCGTCACGAGAGAATTTCGATCCAAAGATGTGTATCTGCTTACAGAGCCCTGAAGAATGCACTTTTATAATAGTCCTTCAAACTGTTTGTCCCTTTTTGTTTTGGCAGCTGGTAGTTTATTGGTGTTTTTACAGGCTTTCAATCTGTGGCCTCCATACAAGTGATGGATTTGTTGATCGTACCGCTAGGTAGTGGGTACAGATCTGTTTTATGTCTCTTCATTTGTAAAGTGGAAAGGGAACAGAAATATTTCCCGCTTGAAGGATGATGGAGGATGATCTATGCAATGTTCTGCAGCTTATATTCGCAAGCCGGTGCTCTGAGAACCTTTTGGGAAGGAAAGCTATGGAGAAGCTTCCAGGTTGATATTGTGACACGAGTTACTACATGGTGAATGGGGCATGTAATATTGTAACATCAGCCCCATTACCTCTATGTGAATAATACTTTTAGAGTAAGGAATGCATAATCCAGCTGAATGCATGTACAGAGTGGGCCCTTGATGGTTTTAAAGACATGGCTTCAATCTCATAACAAGCACACTTCATCTGACTCTTCACTCACTCTAGTTCCTGACCATTATTCTTTCCTCAATGTATTTATGGAGCCGTAATGATCCCTAGCCTAGAGAGAGGGGGAAATCAATGCATAAAGCTAACCCAGGACAGTTTTGATGTTTTGTTCCTAATGATTTATACAGCTATATACATATGTTGCTAAATGTTGTGTCATTTACAGATGGATGACAATCTTCGTAAGAGCCCACAAAACCGTCCCCGGAAATTAACCGCATTAAAGCCAGCCAGTGAGACGGGGAACTCGGCCGAGCACATCACACCCTGACACCTCGGCTTTCTTGCTTTTGCTGATAAATGTCGATAACTAGAATGTACGGTACGTTCATATGAATGCTAAAGGGAGTTCTTTTCTGAAAGATTGTGCTTTCTGTAGTGGTGTGATGATGATGGCCTCATGCGTGATATGCAATGCCAACATAAAAAAATGGTAATGGCAGAATGGAGTAAGGGCACATGGCTCAGTATGGATTCTGAGCAGTTAAAATTATTGCACTTAGCTAGTTTAATGTTGTATATAATATTAAACAGACAAAACACCAATAAATGATTTCCTATTTTTATAACAGATATAATTTTTGTGAAATACGCCAGACATTATAATATATATATATCCTCAAATGTTAATGTGGTTCAGAGAACAACACATATTACTGTTAGGTTCAACTGTTCTGTAATAATTTGAACCAACATTAATATATATATATATATATTATATATATATATAATATATATATAATTAAATTAAAGTATTCCCAGCATCTGTAATAATATTGAAGTATGGTGCATTATTTATATAATAACGGTTTATTGAATTGTGATAATGCTCCGCAATTTTTAGCATTTACAGAAAAGCATATACAGTATTTAGTATAAATGTTAACATTATTGTATTATGCATGCAGTCCCTTATCTATTCTGATTGTGGTTAAGTTACACATGTATGCTTTATATATAATTTTTTTTACTGTAGTCTTTATTGTGCTATATTAATACAAACTCTACTAAAACCCAAAAAGGTTAGAAAAAAGAAAATGCGAATCTCAGGTATGCAGGCACACATTTACCATAATTTCTTTGAGTAAAAAAATTAAGTACATGTGTGTGGTACGCACCCAATCCGTCACTCTCACACACACACACACACACACACACACACACACACCACACACACACACACACACACACATTCTCACATGCACTGTACACATATGCAAGCTCACTCCATACATCGTGCACACATCTACACTTCGGACACGCTCCCAGCTTGCAGTCTCCACATGCTAAGTGTGAGTCTGAGAGCTGGGATATGACATCATCACTCTGGGATTGAGAGGCTTTGCTGGTGGCCGTGCGAGGGGGGGCAGATGCAGGCAGCATATGTTTTTTGGTTTTGTCCCCACCTCCCATTAATCTTGCATGATATGCACCCCCCCTTATCAATACACTTGAAAAGGGGGTAAATGGTGCGTATTATACCTGAGATTTTATGTTGTCTTATTAGAAAGTCCCCACAGGTTTTCGGTTTAACCGCTTGACTTCATTCAGGTTGAAGGTATGTTATTGCACAGATACCAGGGCTCCCTAATGCCACAGCAGCGATCGGATCCCCCTAACCCCAGGTGTCACTCCTGCCATACTCTTTTGTGCCCCTTGAACGTTTTCCTTCTCTTTTTCTTCCCCTTTTATGGACTGTTGCTCCTTTATAATAAGTTACAGACTTCGTTGTCCGGATGGAATGTCTGTATATACACGGTAAAGCTGTTGGTGTTTGTGTTCTGCGTCACAGCATACCTTGTAAATGAAATCTATGTCTAGTCTATGAATAAACTCAATCGAACCCTGCCTCTAGAGGCCAAAGCAGCTGGAGTCGTATGTCCCCTGTGTCTGCACGGCTAACCGATTCTGTGTAATGATGCTCAAAGCAAAAGCAATGTTACAATAAAACGAGGTTAGAAAGCCAGAAATTCTGTTTGGTGCCAACACCAAAGGATCACCGGCGAGAGCAATACAAACACTACAATCTCTGTCCCTCCTGTGTATCTGAAGTTGTAAGCAGTCCCAACAAGGCACCGGTCAGGATATCCAGTGGTCAGGGTTTTCTTGACCAAAGTGGACCATTGTCTATTTTTAAGGTCGATGGTTAACTCTAAACATTAGTTCAGCCAGGGCTATTTTGCAGTTTAATGGTTCCGTAATATGGATTATTCTATAGAAGGGAGCATATCTATAGGCCAATGGGATGACAAATTGCTTTATTATTATATTTTTTTTAAAATGTACTAACATTACAAAATGAAAAATGTGTTCTTGGAAGCCTGATATTTAAATACTTTCAGTTTTATTATTTAATAAGTGATTAAAATCTCAAAAGCCACCTAGCGATTACTTTATGTAATGTCTGAACAATACATTTTGATATTTGTGATATTGACATTTGCAGTACAGATCATATTATTTTGTGTATAAACGTCTTTTGCGGATAGTAGCATTACTTGCTTGTGTATATGCTTAAGCTGAAATATATCTTGAAGTGGTATTTGTTAAACAGTATAAAATCCAAGACTAGATTGGGTTCCCGTTACTGGACGTACCTCGATGAAGCAAATCCTGATGGACGTACTCCCACTTGGCTTCCCGAGGAAGATTGTTTAACCCGATGAAACGCTGCATTGTTTAATTGCAAAGAATTGCTTCTACAAAAGCTATTTATTTTCCCATTAGCCATCAAGCGAAAATGTGGTTTGTAAATCAGTTTTTTTGTTGGTGCCAAATATCATATATATAATATATATAATTTTAATAATCACAGAAGATCACGCAGTTGTTTGTTTATTACTGTGATGTCTGCATCTTCTGAAAGAAGAGCTAAGCTTTATCCTACACAACGTATAGTTCATATGAGAGGATTTCTTGCAAATCAGACTGAACTAAGCATTGTGCAGGACCATCTTAGGCCTTCTTGCAAAACAAATTAGCCAGGGTGGGCCTTCATAATGCGTAATGAAATGACATGCAGAATCGTTCTCCTCCATATCCTGAAGCACAATTTAACTAATGCGATATACAAATGGTTGGTAAAGATCAACACTGTTCAAACACTAAAATGTGCTTCCCATCTGGTTTTCTTTGACAGGTGGAAATGTCATTAGCTGTCTGGTTGTTTAGGGTTCATGTGAGAAGCACAAAAAGTCCCTGATGCAAATTTTGAAATTCCTTGTACCTTGCATAAGAACATAAAATTACAGAAACCTGAAAAAACAATTGAACTATGCAAATAAACGATATACTGATTTATTATTTTGTCAATGCTTATTTCCCATAAGCCTCAACAGTAAGCTAAAAAATATGCGACTGGAAACGCGGTTATTATGCTGTTCTTCGGCACGTCTAAACAATTTGTCCTATACATTCGATCATGCATATATGTTCCACAACATTTTTTTAAGTTAAATTACATAAATGCACAGTATTTAAATATTAAGATCCCCCCCAATCAACCTTGAAGACATCTGCTCTCTGGTTTTCAGATCGCGTTTTCCACTCAGGTCTGCTGAAGATCTTAGCAAAGCTAATGGGTTTACCATTGTGAGTGATGCTGGATGCCAGTGAGCAGGGGAAGGTATGGCTCCCTGCTGCCAGGACCCAGCTCTCCCTGTAAATCAAAAGCCGCATGTCAGTTTGTGTTTTGTATTCTCTGGAAAAGGTCTCAAGGTTACGTAAACTTATAATGGCAAAACAAAGCATGAGGTTGCCACAGATCCTCTAATGTCTTAACCAGCCTGTAGAACTTTGCAGGACGTCAATAAAGGGCCATCCTTGTTGGTGGGTAGACCTCTGTCTCAGGTTTGTTACAGCTTAGTGACAATGTCTCGACCGTGTAATGTGGTTATATCATTGTCTCCTTATTTCCAAGGCATATTTATCTACAGATGGAGCCTGTGTATCAAGTCATATGGGTCAAGTAAAAGTAACTCAAAAATGTGAACGTAGGCTATCTCGTGTACATATGACCTGTCTTATTACAAAAAAGCAAAAAAAGAGTTTGCATTTTTACTACCAAGATGTTATTAAATATAATTTAGATATACTTATTATAAACATTATTTGAAGATTATTACAGTGATCTAATCCTTTCTAGGATGTACAACAGAGTTGATGGGATAATTCTGTTGTCACTCCACAATCTTCACTATGGCTGTTGGCTGCTGGCACATCTCAAAAGCTTTAGCGGAGAAGAACATGTATGTTCCTTATCACTTTGCTCTATTAACCATCAGGCCCCATCTTTCTTATACGGTAGCTTTAGTTAATGAGTAGCAGTAGGAAGAATAATTCACTCTAGAAAAAGTCACTGGGCAATGTTTTGGATGAACTGCAGAAGATGATGTGTTTAAAATGGACAACGTTCTTCACTGAAAGAAGGAAACCTCTTAGACATACGTTAACATGTTTAATTGTCTCCAATCAGTTGCTTCATAATATGCGACTCTTTGAGTGTTCTGGAGACATTGCACCGCTCTAAGAAACAGTGTGAAGCATTTGGAATAAATTAAGGAACAGTGGAATCTTTGCCCTTCTTATTACATAATTACCTACATATCCTCCAACTTGCCTCTTAACATATGGAAAGTACATATCCCTGTATAATTTTAAGGAGGCTCACTTCCCTGGAAGGAATGCATTATGCATGCTGTTAAAATGTATTCCTTCTAGAAAATCATTGAAATCAAACATTCTCAGATTTGCTGCACAATCTTCAAAGGCATATATTCTGTTCGCAATAGTGGTCAAATAACACGGAAAACAGGAAATTTAAAGGGCAGATGAATTACCCAACAAAGTTTAGTTTTTAGAAGTGGTTCGTTTTAATATATGGTTCTATCAAGGAGTAATTAACTGATAATCATCATTACGCACTAGTCCTTTATACTTCATATACAAGCATAATTATCCTTCCAAAAACTGGTCCCTATGCAATTACTTTCAGATGTTTGGGCTGTGGATATGAGTCCTAGGTCTATAGTGTGGACCTTAGTGACTACCTTCCATTGGCTTTAAGTGTGGGGTTTATTCACAGAGGTTTACGTTGTTGACAATTGAGTTGAGGTTCTGAAATCGAATGCTGAAAGTTGAATGATAAGCTAATTGTTCGAGAAAGTGAAAATAAATGAAAAACATAGAAAATCCTTCACTGACGTATATTTGATTTGTGGTGGCGGTCAACTTGAAAGAGTACTTCATAATACTATTAAATACAATAGTGATTGACTAACCAATTAGCACAGCATATTCATATTTACCAGCATACATAAATCTACAGACGCAAATTTTTGGAAAACATTTATAAATTAACAAAAGTATGATAAATTTACTGATCTCTGCTCAATTGCCTGGCTGGCTGTCCTCTGCTAATTCTTCTATGCTGCTCTGGGCAGGCTGACTGCCTGTCCTCAACTAACTTCCCCATGCAGGCAAAGCACTCTTATATGCGTCGGATGCAGCACACCATGAAAAGTTGCTGGCTGAAGTTGTTGTGCTATCTCCTTTTGGGACGGAGACAAGAACAGAAAATTGTGTGCCCCCCCCCCCACACACTATATTTCAACAGAAGTTATTTTGAGGAAAGTAGATAAGAAATAAAAAAGGAATTAATGATATTAGTACTGCGGAGAGTTAAATTGTAACTGTGTTGGTCGAGGCCTAAGCAGGTGTTTTGCATGAGCTTAACAGGACATTAGCGACAATCGGATAGTAACGTAACCTTTGTTTTTTACTGCAATCTCCATAATGCATTAGCAAGTGTTATAGTGTAGCCTTTATCAGTGTACGGTTAGCCTGACACAGATATGATACAGTGATGGTAGTACTGCATCATTCCCATCGTTATATATTGCGTAAGACAATGAGCAGAACTCCCAGAGATTGCAGGGGTCCCAGCGTGCGAGTGTGTGTGTGAGTGAACATGTATGTGTAGGTGTTTATACAAGGGTGTGTGAGTGTGAATGTGTATGTATCTGTATGTGTTGGAGTATGTGTGCCAGTGTGTTACCAGGTGTGGAGGACAGGCTTTACCTGCCCCTGGACCAGAAGGTGCCAGCTCCTGACAGGTAAGATGTAATAAGTTATGCCTCTCGTTATATAGTTAGCCAGACACCTACAATAGCATATACATTTGACAAACTTGAAGGCCAATGTGACAGAACGCAAGGTCCAAACCTACAGCACTCGGCATGAAAGCAACTCAATTACCTTTTATCTCTAGATCTGTTTCTCTTTAGGTTGATGACGCCGAGGGCTGTTCGGAGTCTTTAAAATAAGTAGCGTTACCCCTTTAGTTCAAACCTTAGTGAATTGACCTCATTGGCTTTGTAATGTTTTTCCCTACATTATTTTGTCTACCATAATGCAGATGACTAAACTGTGGATGTATTGAAAGCGTTCAGAAAGACATTGAGTCATAAGCCAGGGAAGGCTTCTCGGGAAGTAAACCATTCTAGCGCTGCCTGTGTTTGTGAGGAGTCGGTCTAGACTTCAGGGCTGAAGGAATTACTGTCAGCCTTTATTGAAAAGTTGGCTTTTTAACAGAAATTGTTTCTGATGTTAGAGATTCCAGTAAGTAAAGAGACCTCTGTTGGTATGAACTGTAAGATGAGGCTGAGATACATGGTCCTGGCCCTCTTTCCGCTCCACATCCTGGTCTGTTAGGTTACGGTTTTTGACGCATGCAAAGATTCACGTCAAAGTGTGTCTTCCAATCTACACCGGAGTAGAGATAATATGCTGCAGAGCCCAGGCTGCGATTAGCGTAATTAAAAGGATAGTGACTGGGTCCATCCATACTCTTTACGTGTTACAGTTTACCAGTCATACTCTTTACGTGTCACAGTTTACCAGTCATACTCTTATGTGTAGGGCTTCATTTGTAGCCCTTCCTTTAAGATGTCATTTAAATTGAAATTGGCGGTACTTTGGAATTACGTTGCTAGATTATAAACTACATTTGGACTGTGCAATGCTTCCTTGAATGCATTTTACTTTGTTATAGATGTTTTGTGTCTCCCAGTCGGCATTTCTTCTTCTAGGCATATTCATAATGGCTTTATACTGTAAAATCACGTCCCTTTGACCAATTTCACTGCTTTCAGCTTGTTTCAACACTTGCAAATAAGATTCCCGAACTTTCTGACTATGTGAGCCACGCTCAGAGATGGCTTTATACATGCACTCATTCCTCCAGTACCTTTCATAAATCAATGTTTTATAATGTCCGGTAACGCTTCCGTATCCACAATGGTCTGCATTTTTCATTTTATTAAGCATGCCCATCATTTATTTTTGTAAGTTGTAGTTTAATCCTTCATCTTTTCACTTTCTTGATTTTAATGATATTGGATGTAGTCCATGTTACGGACACATTACAATCCGTCTTTTGGTCTCTCTCTGTATACGAATTAAAAAGCAGTGTACAAAATACTGGGTTTTGTTTTATGGTGGGACACTTGTTTTCTTTTGGAATTATATTTTTCTCTGTTCTTGGTCTGCTAGATAAAACTAACGTGTCTAGAACTAGATTGTAAGCTTGCGAGCCGGGCTCTCTCCACCAAATGTATCGGTTTGTCTTAGTCTGTCAATTCTTGTCTTGTTGTACCCCTTGAATTTATGTATTGTATTAAGCGCTGCGTAAACTGTTGGCGCTATAGAAATAAAAGATAATAATAATATAACTCATTGCATCCTGCAAAAAAATTCATAGTGGAAGACCAAATCAGTGATTTTACTCTTTTTTCCCCCTATAGTTTGTTTTTATTTTCCATTTGTGACATTAAAACGACATTTTGGGTGCATCGTTATTCAGCTGTAACTCACTAGTATATACAGTTTGAAGACTTTAGGGCATTTTTCTCTGCGTCCAGAATCAAATATGTAATTGTGTATATCCTGGACTTCAAAGCTAAAAGGAAATTAAAGTCAGGGCTTGGCTGAATCCTGTTACAATATGGAAAGATGCGGAGGGAGAAATAGCAAAGTGATGACCACTAAATTGCCTCTAATCAAAACATAAACAGACGTGTGCAATCATAGTAGACTTTGTCATAGGATGCCATCTTTGCCGGTTCAGTTGGTTAATATTCTGCCCTGCTTGATCTGTATGCCCACTGTATGTGCTAAAAGTAACAGGGAGACCTCATACACTCACAGAGCAGGGCCAACGAGTGCTATAGCGTGTCGCGTGTGAAAATCGCCTATCCTCTGCAGCATCTCTCACCACAAAGTTCCAAATGGCCTCTGGAACCAACATCAGCACAAACACTGTGTGTCGGGAGCTTCGTGAAATTGGTTTCCATGGCCGAGCAGCTGCACACAAGTCAAAGATCAGTATGCGCAATGACAATCAACAGCTGGAGTGATATAAAGCACACTGTCATTACTCCAGGGTCCTGAATCACAACTGGATGTCTGGGTTTGACAGATGCCAGAAGACTGCTACCTACTGGAATTCATAGTCCCTACTGTAAAGTTTGGTGGAGTTTTCCGAGGTTTGTTGCGAAGGGTAATGTTAACGCTACACCATACAAAGACATTCCAGGCAAATGTGGGAACAGTTTGGGGAAGGCCCTTTCCCCTTCCAGCATGACTGTGCCCCAGTGCACGAAGCAAGGACCATTAAGATCTAGTCTAGTGTGTAGGAACTCAAGTGGCCTACACAGAACCCTGTAGTGTTTTGCCCCAAAATTACTAATTTGTTAGCTTTCCAAACATTGTCATATGGTTTAAGATACATGTGGCTTGCTCATTCTAACTTGTCACTAGTTGAGTACGTTTAGTAACATTTTAATAAGTTTTTAAAAACTGGTATGAAGATTGTGGGTGTTCAAGGGAGTTGACTATATCATTGGAGCAATTACAATATAGACAATGGGGTGTTTCCTCTAGTTTATTACATCATTTTTTATTTATGCATTTTTGGACCTCAAGTGATTTATATGAATCCTTTTTTTATTTGATGCGGCAGAATTCCTCATTTCAAGTTAGTCCACTGACAGCATAGGGAGGGGATCCTAAATCCACACTTTCAAAGGCTTTGCCGGCAGAAACAAATGTTTTCCATCGAACAAATATATTCTGCCTCAGAATGAGCTAGAAACGTGTTTACTGTTTTGTATTTAAATTTGTTGAGATAGGATGATGTCTCACATCTGGGACGCAACTTTCCTCTAGATGCTGTAAATAATGCTTTTTTTTAATAAAAAGAAATCACCCCCCCCACACACACACATACACACACAGATATATATATAGAGATAGATATATATAGATATATCTATATGTCCGCCAGCTGGATATACTCCATATCCATCCACACTATGTCATGGTTGTGGCCAAGTGTACTCATCGTGTACCCATCTGACTGAAGGGCGCTAAAAGACCGGATCTGCCACTCAAGCAGCTGTAAAGGCAAGTGCGTGGCTCCGTCGGGCATTTGCCTGGGCCTGCACATATAGTCTATGATTAACATTTGAATTCTATTTCTCCCTCTCCTCCAAACACAGTTCCCATCCATTTTGACTAAATCTCGCCCGTTTCTCCTTTTTTTGCATTTTGGTTTCCCTTTGTGCTTTTGCACACAAAGAAAGGTAATGGTCGGCAGCAATGGGAACCTTCATAAGGCAGGTTTTGCAGGGGTTAGGCCCCTTTTTATATCTAAGCATATACAGCATCCCACCCTTCCCTCCCTGTACGTACCTTGTTTTCTTTTCAGCTGGCGGGTCCCGGGTTACTCTGCTCTTGTATGGGTGCTGGTTGTAGCTGGTCCACCAGCCCGGACTGCACCAGCCCATATGGGGGGCTTGGTGCTGGGGGTAACCTCGTGGGTGGCATCACTGAGGTCACCCTGGTTTGACACGGCTCTGTGGGTACGCCAGAATAACAGGAGAAGGGGATTTTGCTCACCGAGCAGAGCTCTCAGAAGGAGGACCAAAGTTCCAATGGTTTACCTAATGTTACACAATGTTATACTAGGTTTTATGTACTTTTCAGCATTTGGTTTTATGCTATTACAATCTGCTTTACAGTCATCTAGAGGTTATTCTAGATGTATAGTAATAATAAGTAGTAAGAAATTTTCTTTGGTAACCTCACGTTTGCCGCAGTTTGTGTCGAGACAATTGCCACACAATGGATGAGATTCCATTTGAAGGCAACTTACAGCAGAGATGTCCACCTCTGTCCATTAGAGTCACAATCTGCCCAGGGTGCAAGCGTCCTCAGGATCTCATACACAATCTCACCTCGCCCCGTTAATTATCTTTCAATTACCTATGTATTGTGGTATATAGAGACAGAAATACATGCATGTAACATGATTTAATGAAGTTTGGGTATAGTATAGGATGAGCTGGAGTGAGCGTCATTAAAGTGAAAACAATGATTATTTCACTGGTTTAAAAAATGAGCAGTCATACTTCTTTAGATATAAATAATCGTGGTGGATATTAACCCTAACACCCCCCCCGCACCCCCCCAAAGAAGCTTGGATTTTTTTTAGATCTTAGTAAATTCCGACCATCACTTTAATATAAGTCCAGATGCAAGTGGCCTGCATTGTTAAATTCCTAAAGACGTTTAAAGATCAAATTCCTACAAAAATACTCTTTAAGAACTGCTTGTAATCATATCTAGAGGGTGGTTCTCAGCTTTCCTCGTAAACATGCCAGCGTCCCTCTGTGACGAGGTTGTAAACTGCTTTGATCTACTCAATTCTTCACTAACCATGACCTAGATCAATGGGGATAAGAACACGGAATAACACTTATGTAATCAGTGGGCATGTGGTAGATTAATGAAAACTGAAGGAAACGATTTAAAAAAAAATGAAATCCTTCCATAAAATATACACTTTCACGTCCTTATTGGCGAACCATGCTTATTTCTGACTATTTTGATGACATATCTGATATTGAAACAAGGTGATGGGGAAAAAAAAGATACTGAGATTAGCTCTTTAAACTTTCTCAATTTAATGAGGACATCGTGACTAAAGGAAGGTCCATGAAAGAACTTTAACCATATTTAGGTTTTTAAAAGGGGGTTGTGGGTAGATCCCTTTTGATTAGCTGAAGGAGAGCACAAGGACATGACATTATATCCCTACAGAACGTGGTGATGTATTGAGGCCTACCACCTAGGGCAAAATCATCAGAGGGCAGGGTCTAGAAGCATATCCTTCCTATTCTACAGCGCTGTGATTATATACAAGGGTTCTTTTGCTACCAGTATCTTATGGTTGATATCACTGCTTGAACGCCGGTGACTTAATTAAGCTTATCTTTAAATAACGATAAAGGTTTCCATGAGGGCCGGCATAGAATCATTTGGTTAACACATTTGCAGAGTCACTAATTAGAATCACAAAGGGTTATTATAAGGTTAATATTTCAAGCGCATCAGGTAAGCATCCCCGGTATGGTTTGCTCCCTCAAGCTTTGAGTCCAGCTAAACGATATCACATTCCTGCGCTTATCACAGTGGAGTAACAATACTGCCTTTAGTAGGAGAGATTGGGAACGCCGAACGCCCCCCCCCCCTGCCCAGACACCTCGGGAAGCAAGACTTCACCCGGCGACTCTGGGTCATACCCTGAGACTTCTCAGGTATGGGACTATGTCAAAGATACACGTCTCCGGCCCCTCCACTGCGCAGCCACTGCAAATAATATTATACCTCCCAAGTGTCCCTCAGTATGAGAGGCAGTCCCTCTTTCGGCCCTTAATCTTTTCGCCCCTCTTTCCTATTATTTCACGATGTGTGTCCCAGTGTTCTACAGCCCTAAAAGTTCCAATAATCTGTTTAGAAACAGCAGAAATTTTAATTTTTAAACTGAGTAAAAAATATAGTCCTCTATGCCAGAACAAGATATCTACGCTACAAAGTCGCATGAAATAGTTTGGTAAAGCCCTGCCCCAGCCACCCCCCCTTAAATGCAAAGCGTACGTCTATGGTCATTTGAAATGTTGGGAGGTATGACTATATGCAAGGGATTTAGAAAGGGGAGGCAAGTACGCCTGGCATGCGTTGCTCTGATATGCCCCTGGGCTTGTGCTTTTAACTCTTATGGTTTGCCAGTGGCTAGCGTTTCGCTCCATAGGCCTCTTTATTTTATAATGAATCACTTGTGGCAAGTGTTATTCACAGACTGGGAAATCCAGAATGACTCCTCCATTTCTGCTATTTATGTGGAAGAAAAAAGATAAAAATGCAGGACCATCTGGCCAAGACATCTCTCAGGATTAGGTGGCAGCCTCCACTCTCACGGAATTGTGATCTGCTGTAAATCCCAACAAGCTGGAGAATTAATTAGTGACACAATGTGATGTGGCAAGGGCTTTACCAAAGCTTTAATGGATGGATTTAAAGTGCATTTTTGTGATATTTATTAGTGTATGTATGCGTGTATATATATATATATACCGTATATATATATATATATATATATGTATCATCAGTGCTTGATAACTATCTCCAGGGAATGATTTCTCATCACTAAAGAAGACCATACAATGGACTTTTATGTCCATCCGGATTGGTTGGGACTTTTTATGCCTAAAGCTTTTATGCATAACTTACCTGTTCTGCCAAGTTTTCCTGATTTTACATATTAAATATATAAGAAGATACGGCACCACTGGTGGTTTTTCATCTGTATTCCAGATCTTTAGAAGAATAAAAGTCTTTTACTCTGATGAGCCACTTTTTGATGTTACACTTGTGAGTAGACATATACATATCACTTGTAGTTGAACTTACTACACTATTGTGTTTTTTCCCACATGTTTATGCGCCCCATTTCTGATATACGTATTATTTGAACATTTGTGAGGAGTGTTGACTGGGAGCTGCAGAACGTGTAGGGTATATTTATATTTTACTTTTTCACTTTTATTTATCTTTTATATGCAGACAAGGTATGTTTTTAGAGTGCTTCACGACAACACAAAAGGCTGAGAGAGTGTCTGGACAGATGCCTCACGCCTGCCAATACTCTGACCATCTTCAGATCCATTTCTTCTCCTGTTTGTCTATCGTAAAGTACATGGTGACAACGTAAGGGCTCTTGCCAGTGACATATCCTGGCCTATGCCTTTTGAGGCTAGGGCTAGGGAGGCAGCAGCCCCTCTGCCATTTAACTGGGAGCAAATCTCCCTACTGGATATGACATGATAACTGAGCTCAGCAGCAGGCCCGCACTGGCCATCTGGCAAATGGGGCAAAGTGGCACATATTCAGCTTGTGGCCATTGGACTTCCCTGCAACCATTGTTAGTCTGGCCCCGCTCAGCAGTAAGGACTGCAGGTTAGACCTAGGGCAGTTCCAAAGATAAATGCGCCACTGATTCTTGTGCTTGATTGTTAGAAGCGGAGGAAGTCTCACAATACACAAAAGATTTCCATTCAGTGGAAGCACTGTTTACTGTTAAACATGGAGGCTGTACTAAAGCTATAGCGGCTGATCAGTCGGTGACCAACTGGCAGCTTCTCAAAGAACTGAAAAAATTGAAATGAAGGTCTGATCATTGCCTTTAGGAAGCAATCAACTCATGGAGAAGGCTGCTTAATATGGTTGTTTGCTACCATGGTAAAAAATAATAGTTAAAAAAACTTAGTTCAACTACCAAGCTTACTGGTTTAAAAAAAAGCCTGTTACCTGCTACAATACAGCCTAGTTTTCATGCTTTGACTTTTTTTTTCTTAGCAAACAAAAGTAAAGAGGTTATATTTTTGCTAATCAACTATCTTCCAAATTTATGCAGCTAATAGGGTCAATTATTTTACACAACACCAACTTCTAGGTAAGGTTGTTTGTGTTGCAAAATGATCATAATTTAAAATGAAACACAAATGGTCACCAATGAATCCAGACTGACCTCTAGTGGTAAAGGTGAAAAGCACACCCTGACCTAGGATCTGAATACAAGCACAAAATAGACATCTACTGTTTTACAATGGAACAAACTTGTGCTGCTTTTATTCTGACAGTAACAGGAGGGAGAACAATAAATAAGCATTCAAGTGGAAATACAGTACAGCGAGGTGTTTAAGCATACATTAGACAGACATAATGGTCCTACAGGTCAAGAAAAATATGTAGACTGGATGGGCCAAACTGACTTTATATGTCACCACATTCCATCATTGATTCGGTTACAGGGTGGCTATAATAAAATATTTTGTATGACAATAGACCTTAATATCTTAGCAACCAAAAGTGTACTCCTGATAAAAGAAGGCTATGTGGTTAATCAGATGTCCACACCATTAGTGATGTATGGTGGCTACAGGTGTATGGGCATGAGTGCTAGAGGAAGAAGGAAGTCTTTTAAGGGGAAAGAAACATATATAAACATATATAAACATCATTATATATATATATATCATATAAAACATGTCTATTTGGAATTCATAGTTTTGTACCATAAACTGCGGGGAGGTTACAGTAAGTACACATGAAAACTGGAGGAGAACAATTCCTTTATTCAGCTAGATAAACACACAAGTACCAAACAACGAGGCATATTTTAATTTTACATAAGAACAAGGGTCCCCGGTTATAGGGATCGTCTATTAATAAAGGTATAATTTCAATATCTTATATTTACTCGGCCCATCACTCCTAGTCATAGAGCAGGCTAATTGCAAAGGGCTAATCAGTGGTAGCCATAGAAAATACAGCATGACCCTTGCAGTTTGTTGTGTATGATTGTAGCTCAGTAAAATAGTAAATAGTAAAAGACGGACTGTTCGGTTATCACTGATATACTCTTTCTGCTTTTTTTCACTACTTGCAGAGAGGTCAGGAGAATATGATATAGCTGTGGCGTTTATCATCAAGTTGCCTTGCAAATTTATGATTGTTTTGGGGGAGAAAACATATTTTTAGGCTTTTTTTACACATTCTAAATGGTCTTTCTTTACATTGTGTTGAGGATTCTGTTGACAATGACTTATTCTCTTAGAATCAATGCCCCCATATAAAATATCCAAACCGACTTATTTTAATAACATAGGAATCCTATGTTCTGTGTAACATGGCTTGCGGGATTTGTCTGTGTTGATAGAAATAGATTGTTTCATTTCCTCTAATCGTGTGTATATATTTTCTATACTTTATAATATCTAAATGAGATTTAGATATACCTCCTTACTATTTCTTCTTCTTTTTCTTACTTAGACTGATTATAATATTTGTGAATGTGCTGAAGCGCTTGGCTGTTTTTCACTTATTGTTGGGATTTATTATGTTCCGATCCTAAACAACAATACCAAAAATTGCACAAATTATTTTACGTTTCATTCAAAAATGTTTGTAACAACACCAACGGGACCATCTTCAGGCCAGAGGGATTCAGCTTTTCCTTTGGAGTTTGTAGCAATAGTGAGACTAGGAGACTAGCATTCTTTGTAGAGTATGGGATCAAATTTAAAGGGAACTGTGACATTCCAAATGATACCCAATAATAATTCATAATAAATCGTACACCTGTATTAAGCATATACATTATTTTTGTTTAAATGTCAATAGAACAATTACTTATCTTCTTTTTATTTTGACTTGTACTGGAGTTTCCATCTTTCTACTGTATTTAGCGATAATAGTTTTACACATTTTGACAAATATATGTGTTGATAACTCAAAAAAAAACAAAAAAACAAAAAAAACAATAATGATTTTCTTTCTTCTTTTGGCAGAAATAATCACATATCTCCATGTGACACCTGTCAATCATACACTGATTAACTTCAGTCCTCCTTCAATAATGCGTGGGAATTAATTATATAAAAACTTCTACTTTTGGTAGCTATTTTTCACCTCTTGTCATCTAGAACTTAAAACTTTCTTTTGTGTATCTACTGATTTTACTCAAAAAGTACAGAAGAAGTGCGGACAGCCTGGTTAGTTGCTTAACATGAAAAACTTCTTTATAGTTACACAGAAAGTTCAAGTTCTTAATTTTAATGACGAGACATTTATGTCAATTAAATTAATCCCCCCTCTTGAAAGTGTTTGCATAACGCTACATCGATCGAAACCGTTTGGCCTAGAAAAACAAGATCAATGAGGCAGATTCAAAGTCAAGAATTCTATGGAGAAGCGGAAAGCCTTGTTAGTATTTCATTTATTGCACATATAGTTTATTTAAGAATTACCGAATTGCCATATATAAATTTCCAATAAAATAAAGAGGAAAAAAAATCCAAAATAAAAATAAAACTCCCATAGAGGCCAACTTTACAAGAAAAAGTCATCTTTGCCATAGACAGCCAATGCAATATTTTCTGGGGCAGCAATACTTTTTAGTAAACACTATACTTATGGCTTTTTTAGCAAACAGTGGCCGCATTAAAAGGGACAAGGAGTTAGCTGTGCTTGGCAAACCGTGGCAATTCAATACCAGTGTGTAAGTGGAGCTCCCCGTGCGCCTCGAGAACAAAAGTCGGGTGTGCAGCCTCTGTAAACCTGTGCCTAAAAGAGAACAACAAATTCCCCTTCTGGACGTTGTAGAAAGAAAGCCTCCCAGTTGTGTATTCCAGCAGAATCCCGACACGGACTGGTGGCTCAGTCAAGTGAACCTCACTCAAGACTTCATTGTGGAGGAACTTGTAGGAGAAGCTTAAAGATACAAAGATATAAAGGCTTTACAATAGCAGCAGATCGTATGGCTGTAGAGGGCTTGCAATTATTTGTTGCTGATTAATTAAGAAAAGACATCCCGCGGGGTTTTGCCCTCATGTCATTACATTTGCACCCCATACTGTCGTCTGGGCACACACTGGCCACTTGCAGGATCTGTGTAAATCCTTTAAAACTAATATACCGTATTGTAGAAGGGCAGTGATATCATATAACTATTAGATGTCAATCCACAGTACGGTGATATGTACGGTATATTATTCATTAACTACTTGCCCTAAACCGACACAGATCGATAGAGGTTATATAAAAAGTAGTCTTGGTGCAAAGTTTGAAAACTGGTCTTATCACTACAGCAACCAATGTAATAATCCACAGCTGGAGCTTCCAGTCGGTTGCAATAGTAATAAAACCATTTTTTAGGGCCGTTAAAATATTTTATTTATAACCCCTGATAGGTCGGATATAAACCAAGGATCCTAATGAGAAACTGAAATACTTAGACTCTTTAGTGAATTAACGAACAGCATTTTTCATTCATTCATTTATTGAATAAAGCCTCCAATAAGTTAAAGACTTCATTCACGCGAGAAGCTAAGAAACCGGATGCTGTATAGTGTTTGTATACCTTGTCGAGGTACTGCAACACTGCATACACCACGTGGTACTCTCCTGCACAAAGGGATAGTCTTCTTTAGATGGCTGAAATGTGGCACCAACACTGTAAGCTCTGCATCCAGAAACCATCATCTCCCAATAATGACGACCTTTAGCGGAAGCAGTTCCCCCAGAACTAGCGGAATTCTGTAAATGAAATAAAATTACGGTAGTATTTTCCACAGTTCTGTACAACGGGTAAAATAGTTATCATTATACCAATTCCTACACTTACCCTGAAGAATGACTACACTTCCCAGACTCCGATAGAACGTGAGTTCTAGTGTAAATCTAGTTATATACTCCTTCCCAGGAAAGGGAAGAACTCAAGTAACAGGGATTCCCTCATTTCCCAAGGTATTGTGTGTTTGCAGTGCCAGAGACCATCCATTTTTTACAGTTTCATTTGGTTTAGCCTCTAAAATCAGCCCAGAAAATCTATAATTCTGGAACATTGTTGGGGTTGTGGTACACAAGGTAGCTCACTTACATTAGCAAGTTATGTAGGAGGGGGGTGTTGGATCATGATTTGTCTAGGGCATTGGAAACCAATGCTGCTTTTTTCTGGGGTTTCCCTGCAGACGAACCCAAATGATGAATAATACCTACATAATTCTATGTCGTTACCAATTCCTAGTGTTCTAGGAAAACAATACTAACCCAGTAATCTCATTCTGCTCAGAAATGCTAATCACAGTTCCATCAGGAGATAGGTCCAAGGCTGGATGAGCTGTGTCTCTAAGCAAATGGAATCTGGTGCCTGAAAAATACAGTATAAAAAAAACTGTGAGCCCAAGTACCAAAAGTGTAAACACAGGTGACAACAGTGCCTATATCTCCAACAAAAGGAAACAAAAATGTAATATTATATATAGCCCTAAACCTCTTAGTACATTTATTGGTTGCACATAAATACAGTATGTTCTACACTGCACACAAATCTATGTAGGTGACGACACATACCATGTTGCTGGATAAACACACATAATACAGGTACCATAAATATACTAAAGAAACGCAATCTAGGGAGCTGATCAAACACTACACCAGGCGCTGGCATATACGTCTGGTTTTTGTCTGTTGTTCTCATGGATGCAGGCTGCCATTTTAGCCTGCCTGCTCCATGCACCAATCCCATCTTCCAGGCAGGGGTCAGAACATTAACCTTTTTTCTTCCTGGTCCCCAGTTATATGTGCCAGGGGTGTAATTGTCTGACAGAGTAAGAATAATATATATGTACATTGGACTCCCCTACCTTTTGTTGAAATAAGGGCAGCTTCACTTTGTTCACTAGATCCAAAGGCATTCACAGCTCTTACATAGAAGAAATAGTTCTCGTTCGGCTGCAGAGTGACTTTCAACTGTTGGTCTTTGATTCCTGCCACAGATCTGACCAAAGTAAAAGTGAATATATTTAGAAATCCCATTGGATTTGCACTTGCCCTCATATATAGTGTTTGTATATGAGTTCCTGTATTAACATCTATATATTTACTCTGGGACTTCAGGATACCATCACCTTTATGGCATATGTGTTCGTTTCATGAGAACATTACCTAAGTCCTTCTCCTTCAGAGGAGTACTGCTTGCACCACTCCAGTGTGAATGAATCTGTGGATTCCGGGTGAGCGGCGCTCCATCTGATAACAGCCGTATCCCAGCAGACAGTGCACTCTTCTGCCTTAATTATGGGTGAAGACGGGGCTGAGATGACAAATATAACAAAAAAATGGCTTGTAAAGTGTGAAAAAAGAGAATTACGCTCAAAACACAGATTTTACACTAGTGGGTTTTGTGCATATGTTCACAATTTACGACTGATGTAAAGATTCTGTTGATTCTATTGCCTTCTTCTAGAGGGTTCCATGGGAAATGTACAAACTACATTCAGAGCTTCTTGTTCTTGTATTTGGTATAGTGTGATGACCTGTATTATTTATATCAGTATTTGAGAAGAAATACTCTGTATATTGACTTATTATATGAAAAAACTGCGATGAGTTGTGCTAAATGTTATGGAATAAAAACCAAATATCTAATAACACCATAAAAATGTAAATACTTATTGTACTTATTGACTCATTTGAGGCTGGCCTGGCTGGCAGAAATTGGCCAAGTCACCTCTTACCTGTCCTCACTGAGGCAGAAATAGACGGATCTCCTTGTCGAGCGATATATACAGTACTTTGCAAAAAAAAGAATGCTTTCAAAAAATAGAAATGATGATCATTAGCATCTGTTGGTATAATTATTTAATGCCTACAAAATCCCTGACTTTGTGCAAGTATACATAGGAGAATTGATGCTGTTTTAATGGAAAAGGGTCATCACACCAACATCAACATGTCCATGTTTGAAAGCATTCTTACTTTGCAGCATTTTTCACGCTTGCCTAATATTATTATTATTTTATTTTATTGATTATATGAAACAGCAATTAACCCAACAGTTCCTCTTGGTGAACACATAGCACCTCAAATGTAACCAGGTACCCAAACGGCATCCTAACTTTGTTGGCTTTATGACCAATAGAAAGCATTAGTAGTAGTTGAATAAATCCTACCTGTTTAGTAACTTGGATGGGGTAAAGGTTGTTCTACGTGCATCCCATTAATATGGATACTTTTAGCTATAATAAGACTTGTCAGGAAAACCTTCTTCTGTTGTATTGTGTTTAACTCATTGCTTGCCCCCCAAAAATTGAGTTAGCTCAAAAACAGACTATTATTAGTCAAAGTGAAGGCAATGCTGTTATTGTCCAGCTGATGGTAACTACTGAGATATACAGTGCAAAAAAACAGAATGTTGCAGAATCTTGTAATACCTTTTTTATTGGACTAACAGTATTTAAAATAATAGACGAGCTTTCGGGAGTCCTCCCTTTATCAAGTCAAAAGCATTTCTGACCAAGCAAGTGAAAAACACAGTTTAAAACAGTTTAAAACTGACCAGTACATGTTCTGATACAGGGTTAAAACAGGGGTTAAAATAACAAGATAGAGAATTTGCAGACAAAAAACTAAGAGGGTGGTAAATAGTAAATAGTGGCATATACTGCACAGATAAGGGTAGAGGGGAGCAGGGGTGAGCATGTAGGAGAGAGAGGGTGAAAAAAAGGCACAGGTTATAGGAAGTTTTGATAATGAGCTAAGAAGCTCAAATCCACATTAAGTCCTCTGTTTTTACAATCATAAAAATGTATCATTTTGGCTTCAAATGTCTTTCTTTCTTGGGTGTTTTTTAAATTACCTCTCAGTGTTTTGATTTTGAGATATACAGTGAAACATATGAAGCTAAAGGCATTATCTAACGTTATGAAAGTACAGTGTGGATTTCTTTAGTTATGGAGATCTCATTGAGGTCGCTTATAGAATATGAGCCAGTCTATTTCCAATCCAAAGAAAGCTCAGTTAAACATCCGGACAAAATTTCCAAGGGCTTACTAGAAAATCCTAAATCTTACTACAAAGCCTACGGTAAGAATGAGCCAAACTGTTCAGGCATAACCAAACAAAAGTATGTAAAGTAGCAGCAAATCACTTCAGCAATGGGCAATAAAAACCTGCTTTCTTTGAGCACATCCATGTAACACTGGGACAGGGACAGGCAGTCAGAGGACACGTGAAGGTCAAAAAAGCGAGCCTGGTCAGAAACTCAATCTTGGATGAATGTTACATAGAGAGGTCAGAACTGCATTCCCTTGATATCGGGACTCACATGTAAACACGTGGCATATGTTTAGATATTATATAAGGAACTTTAACTTTACTGTACTTTAATACAGTAAGGTAATTTAATAGGCATGTACTATCTGTTCCTAGAAATAAGTATAACTGGAATGACTATAGCCTAGCTTGTTTCAGATTTTATGAATTGTCTTGTCACTCATTGAGGCTACCTCGTTCAGCATGGTATCAGTTCCCGTTCTTATACCTTATTTGCTTAAGTGAGAAATGTACTTGTTTTGACTTTATGTTCCCAACATGATTAATATGATACATACCAGTCTTGAAAGTAGTCTTCTCACTGGGGAAGCTGCACCCTGTGTAATTTACAGCCATAACCCAGACATTGTAACATTTATCTGGCTCAAGGTCCTCCAAGATACAGAAACTCTCCTTCACGGTCACCCTGTATTCCTCCAGCAGTGCTAAACCAATGAAATGATCAGACAGACTGACATAAATCTCATTATATCGATCACAACGTGGTAGAACATGTGCCATTAAACACCATAAAGCATTGCATTTTAGGTGGTAGGAAAGATGTAGACCTCCTTGACCTAACCTTTAGATTGTATCTCTAGTACCTAGTGTTACTTTGTCATAAAATTATGTACAGTTTTTAACTGTTTTCAACAAAGAAAGTCCTGTTTCAATAGTTAGCAGTAACACAATTTCAGGAAAGAAAGTAAAATAATGTGGAACAGGACAAACAAAAAATGATTATATACTGATTTTAAAAAAAAGTG
>VKOC01004574.1:0-11185 GCA_009364415.1 Spea multiplicata
ATTTAGCATTTTGCTCTATTTAGAGGTCTTCAGCTGTGAAACTAATAACAACCACTCCTAATCGTCACGTAGGACATTCCATTGTTAGTAATGTGTGTGGGGTCTTACCAACCAAGAACACACAATAACCCCAGCACACTTGGCAGCTGTAGATGTGCTCACTGACTTTTATACCACCCATGACACTTTCTCAAGTCATGACTGTGAAACATCTATATAGTATGATTATTGTGGCTGTACTCCACCAACCAGTCAACCACATCTCATCTTGTCCTTCCAAAGCACATTTCCCAGCTTGAGCTCAAGCATTCTAGCTATTCATACTAAGGCCAATTTCCATCAAGGGCGATTAACGAATTTCTTGATTGTACTGTCATATCATTGGTTAAACTAAATTAACCCAAGACTCTTTCATTTGACCTAAGGCTTTCATTTTCATGGCTCAAAGAATATTTTTGTATAAGGGTTTGCACCCTGAAAACAAATCCTTCAAAGGCTGGTGAAAAGATACAATGCCCAATATCTGTAACATCTTGATGAGGATTGTTACGTAAAATTAAAAAAAAAAACAGCTAAACAACAATAAGATACAGAGAATGTGTAGGACTATTCTCTAATTATTCTAATAAAGATAGGTTGACTTGATCCCATCTTCCCTATAATCTTCCTTGCCCTAGTTTGTTTCTTTCTTCTATTATTTATCTTCAGTTTTATAACTTTAAAAATATTTTTCTTCATCAATTTATGGAATAATTTAAAGCTACAAGATATAACAAACTATATATCTCTAAGGTAGTCTAACCTCTTATTAATTCTCGTCTATTACAGATGGTACATTAAGAATTAATTCTGTGTATTTGACTGAAATGGCGAATCAGTGATTGGACTGTTTCATTATGGTAAAACATTACAATAGAATGCGCTTATCATGCTGCGGAGAAGCATCCCCACGACAGGATGATGCCCCTACCATCTTTCACTGAAGGTGTGATCTGAGGCAGTAGTGTTTTAGGTTTTGTGGAGAAAGTTACATCTTAGTTTTTTCTGACCACAAAACCCTTGTCCATATCATCACTGAGACATCATTTTGCTTTCTGGGAACCTGAGAGATATCAGTGACTAGTTAAGATGTGTAGCTCCATCATGGTGAGTGTTGGACTTTCTGGGGCTTCTTTCTAAAGGCAAATTTTAGTTGCGCGCAGAACAGGCCTTTTCTTGGCATTGTCTAAGTAATGTGCTGCTTGCACTTCCTGATTGTTGATCCAACTCTGCTCACCGGGATATCTCATCACTGTGTTATTATTTTATACCCTTTCAAAATAATACCCTTTCCCTAATCCCTATATTGTTTATGAGACCTCACCCCTTTAAGTTTTGTAGACTGGACTTTCTACAAGAGATAAGAGTTATGATTCTAAAATATTCTCTTTGAGGTAGAAAAACCTCTACAAAGCCATGGAAAAAATCAGGAAATTTTGGGGTACTGATTTGGCATTAAAAACAGAAAAGATTGGTTCCTGACATGAAATTACAATTGATCTACATAGAGCTGGAAGTGTCACAAATAACCCGAGAGGAAAGGAAAATATTGTGGGCTGCATTTATTAAGAAGTGCTTGAGAATTCCACAGGATCCTTTACAATCTACTTAATGTGCCCTGAAGGTGTTTTCCTATAGCGTAATTTGCCTTTAGCACGCAATTATACATCTGGAAGCTGTACTTTTATACGGAAACAGGCTGGAAAATTATAGCCACAAGATCAGGGCACCTTAACCATGTAGGACCTCTAAATCCCACAAAGTAAAGGATTTAGATTATACAAAAATAATTAGGAGTATTCCACGCATATGTAAGTTACCTAAAACATTGTAAGCATATTGTGTAAGCAGGAGCTGTAATATACTCTTAACAGAATGTACATTGTACCCCAAAAGTACATTATATCACAAAAACTACCATCTACATGCTTGACACCCCAGGGATAAGACAGCCTTTGTTGTTTACGTGTTTAAGTCTTTGTAACTTGGTGCCAGATATGGACCTAAATGACTGATACAGACAATAATAAACTCTTCATTTTACCCTAAGTACTGCTTTCCTCTTAATTCCCATATCGCTCATGGGCACCCAACATGAAAGAATGGATCAGAGCGAGGATGTTTTTGTAAGTGAAATACTAATTGGTTACTGGCTAATTAGAAGCATTCTCTGTTCGCAAGGCAAATAATGTAATGGAAGTCCCACATGTTTAAACACACAAGACAGAAGTAAGGGCTGTGGGTGATGGTGGGGGAGTGCTACCCTGTTAATGGGATATATCATTGGATTCCTGGCAAGAGCACTATTGTATTTAAAGGTCTTCTTGTTTAGGATATATATATATATATATAATGTGTTTCAGGTCACATCAGGCCAGGGAGTTGACTGCCACCCCCCCAGCATGCAGATATGAGCCCTCTGGCACCACCAATATTGCAGACACTCAGATTGTGTTATTCCCATTTTTCTCACAGAGGCAATAGAAGGCTTGGAAGTGATTTACCTTGTTGTTGGATTAGACCGGTTGTAAAGCAGTGACTCAATATTTTGAGACCCCTCCTTGGTTGACACCCTTCTCTAATTCAACCTGTTTTGCAAAGATGCCAAGAACTGAATATGCTTCACAGAGTTTAAGCTTGGTTTAGGTACTATTAGGCATTGTGTTTAAGTTTGAGGACTGTACGTTTTTTTCTGGACAGCACACCAACCACTTTGCAGCAGCACTCCTTCTCCGTGTTCTTAAGTATGGAAAGGAGCTGGGGGGCCGCAAAGGGGAGAACTCATATATGGGGATTCTGCAGACCTGGTTCATGGTTACATTTTTAAAATGTTAACATACCTTGCATAAAAATCCAACATACGTTTCACTGTCTAGAATGATCAGCAAATAAAAAGTGGCGTATAATTTTAATCAAGTGACAATTGTTCCTAGTGAAAATTATGAATAAGGCAAAGTTCACGATTACATTTTACAGGAAAGGTTGTCGCATTCAATATGTATGTTTTTTATATCAAAGTTGAGTAATGGTAGACAGACATCACACAGTGGGTGACATATATTAGGCAACAAGTGAACATTTCATCCTCAAAGTTTATGTGTTAGAAGCAGGAAAAATGCGTGCGATTTTGACAAGGGCCAAATTGTGATGGCTAGATGACTGGGTCAGAGCATCTCCAAAACTGCAGCTCTTGTGTAGTGTTCCTGGTCTGCAGTGTCAGTACCTATCAAAAGTGGTCCAAGGAAGGAAAAGCGAGGAACAGGGTCTTGGGCATCTAAGGTTCACTGAGGCATGTGAGGGGCGAAGCCTAGCCCGTGTGGTCAAATCCAAAAAATGAGCTACTGTAGCTCAAATTGCTGAAAAAAGTTAATGCTGGTTCTGATACAAAGGTGTCAAAAAACACAGTGCATCACAGGTTGTGTATGTATGGGGCTGCGTAACAGCAGACCAGCCAGAGTGCCAATGCTGACAACTGTCCACTGCGGAAAGCGCCTACAATGAGCACTGGACCATGGAGCAGTGGAAGGAGGCCTGGTCTGATGAATCACATTTCCTTTAACATTAGGTGGATGGCTAGGTAAGATTAATATAACCATGTAAGGGCAAGAACACTGGAATCTCACCCTGTTAAGCCACGTTATGCTTAATGGCATTTTCATATAGATAAACTGAGTAGCCTGGATTAAACTTATTATAAATTAATTTATTGTAATGCAGATTTTTGAACTGTCTTCATTTATTAACTGGCTTTTGAATGCTTTTTTGTAATACCTGTTATTTAAACATTTTTTATTACAATGTTATTTCATGTGTGCATAAATGTTTATTTTTGTGTCTGGATAGGGCCCTTCAAGAATGCAATTTTCCAAACCAGTAATAGCCTCTGTCAGTGGCTACGCAGTAGCTGGAGGTCTTGAGCTGGCTCTTCTTGCAGATCTTCGTGTAGTGGAAAAGAGTGCCATACTTGGGGTCTTCTGCAGGCGTTTTGGTGAGTTAACGTACAGTTACCATGCTAGAATAGCAAGGCAGAGACCAATACAGTGAACTCAATCTCGTGGGTAGTGTTCAATAGTCCATTAAGATATAGACAAGGATTTCACTTAATATTATGTCATTCTGAACATTAGCAGTTGGCTATGCATTTAGCAAAAGGATTTTGATGGAAAGTGAATATAATGTTTATGTGAACTGTCTCCATACTTGGAAGTGAGCACCATGCAAAGATAACGGCAAATGGAAAAAGATAAGATCTATAAATAAGAGAAGTGGTAAAGGGAGAAATACATAGCAAAGGGAGAGTGAGGCATTTTGTAATAAAAAGAGGGTGTCTAATTTAAGGTTGGAAGACTAAGGTGTAAAGTGAGAAAATTCTATCCTAAAGAAAGATTCACACCAGCGATCATATGCACTTCAATGCATATGATAGCTGAGTGGCACTTTATGTCTTATCTTTATTCATGCAAATCTCACTTATGCATTTGCCCTGTATCTCCACCACAAGCTACTTGCCTTGCAGGAGATGCATTGAATGGATCTCTTACTCAACAATGCCTAGGCACTGAACTCACTGCTAGCCTATTGCAGTGTTGGCTCAAGTCAAATTTCCAGGGGTCTAACAAACCCCCCTACACACACATGCACACATATGTGTAGAAAATGCTCCCAAAGAAATCTTTAGAAGTGCTTTTCTGCTAGTGATTGGGTGCTTCTAGCTGAAAGTGGCACAAATCATGACGCGAGGCAAGGCAGTGCGCTGCAGCTATGGAGTTGCAGCTTTTTCAGAAGGTAAGTGTTGATTTTTTTTATATATCTGTTCAAGCATTTGTTCTTTTTTTTAAAAATAGTTGGCGTCAATTTATTGTCATTCTATCTCCCTACTCACTGGGTATTTCATGTTTAAGTTTCTTGTAGACTTTTGTACATTGATGAGTCCTCAATTCATGACCTTAATGATCCATATCATGTTTTAACACTCTCTCAGATGGAGTTTGTCTTTACAAGTTGCATGTCTGTTTTCTGTCTACTCTATGCTTCTCTATGATGTTTTGCATCTGGTGTAGTTTTGTTTGTGTTTTATTCTTTTCGGCCAATAAGTGGTAATCTATGAAAACATGCTTATGTGTTGAACTGAGTTCAGTTCAGCAAAACAGATCTAAAGCTTGTCTGGGTCTTGTGTTTTAAAATTTGATATGAAATAAAGAGATTTATATTACTTCAATAGAGTTCATGTAATACTTTCTATGATGAAAGAAATCATATAAACTACATATTTCTAAATATGTATATATCATCTCTAACCATTATTGGAACTTACCTGTATTCTGAGGATAGCGCTGTATTGTTACGTTTCAAAAATGTTGATACTAGTTTATTGACAAAGATCCCCTACGTCCTATGTTGAGCTACGTGAGGGCATAAGGAGTGTGCCACTTTACCTACTTAGCAGACACAGGGTTAAAGTAAAATTATCCATGTTTAACTCTTTAAGTGCTGTCCTATGGATGTTAAGATGAAATACAAGAAAGTCACGTATTACTGGTCTGGAGACCATGATTTATGTGGTCATCATGCATCATGGGTGATTTATTGCATGGTTGACACAATTTGTTGACAGCTCCATGAAGCTAAAAAAAGATCACAAACATCACCACATGTAAACAGGAAGAAGCTGCTTTTATGAGTTGTGCTGCAGTGTGGTTACAATCACGTGGCCTGGTTTCAAGCCACACAAGGAAAATGCCATTTAAAAAAAAAATGTTTTTTTGATATACTGCCTATTTTGACAACTGTAGTAGACACATCTGTCTTCAACTTTTTCAGACGTACTTGCACAATATGTTTTAATTGCCCTCTTGGGAGAAACATGTGGGTAAAATGGGGCAAATCCAAACTTTTGTCTTGTGCAAGCTGCATTTGATTTACAGAAAAATGTACAAAAGAAAAAAAATACCAGAATAAAGAATGTAACTAGCTTAACTTCACATTGTCCAGACAATGACCCACACTTCTCCAGAACAAACCACCCCCTGGGGTCTGTTAACTAAACCATAGCTTTGCCATTCAGTCAATACATGTCACCTCATCGACCTAACTGCATTATAAACCCAGTAACAGATCGAGACTTCCCGCAACATGTGTGCCCAATCCCTCCCGCTCCCGCAACGTGTGCCCAATCCCTCCCGCTCCCGCAACATGTGTGCCCAATCTCCGCTCCGCAACATGTGTGCAATCTTCGTCCGTTCCCGCAACATGTGTGCAATCCTCGTTCCGAGTATTGATGTGTAAGAAACATATGTGTCATATCCCTTCCGTCGCAAATATGTGTCCATGCCGCCCCCTTTCCGCACATGTGTGTCAGGCCGCCTGCTCCCCCAACATGCATGTCCAATGCCGTCTGCTCCCCCAACATGCGTGTCCAATGCCGTCTGCTCCCCCATTTATTTACAGATAATAGTGACAAAAAATCTGCCTGAAATAGGCCTGCTCCAAAATGTGCTGGGTGTCTATGATCAGCCTGTCCTCATCCCAGCGCTGCCTGCAAAAGTCACTCACTCCCGCTTCTTCTCTCTCCCACCTCTTTGAAAACGAGGCTGAATATAAAAGTGAGGCTAGGACCACCTGTGAAATTGAATATGAAGAAACTAAAGCGGGATTACCGGAACCCGCAGGTATTTTGTGTGACCACCTGCTCCCGCCAACACACAGAATACCCCCCGTACCCTATGTTGCAGTCCTCTACTTCCAGGGCCACTAGCTACAAGCTTCTCAAGTGCCTTCTACTCACTTGTGGTCTGAGCTGCTACACCCTTGTACAAACCCAGTGAGTCTGTCCACCAAGAAAACCTAGCTGACCCTGCATAATGCATAGTTAAATCAATGAGACTTGTAGACATTAGGAAGCCAACCCTGAAACGGTACAGGCTGAGCAAGTGTGAACCAATCCCACCCACAGATATCTGAGCTGGCTCAGCGGAGCCATGCTTTATAGTAAAAGGAATTCTTTAAGCATCTGTTAATGTGTTGAGGGGTGTTAATCATTTGGTAAATAACTTTGTATGTGTTTATGGGTTGTATTCACAGTTGTTTATATACCATGGTGGATGGAGAGGAAGAATTTTATTAGGAAAATATACTTCATTTTGATTTTGGGGAAGGAAATCTGAAGTCCTTTACACTGTGTTGTCAGTTTCTGGGTTATTATTGGGGACTTTAGACTAGCAAAATGGACATGGTTACATTAATGGATTTCTAAGCAGACAAAAATATTTTGAGGGACCCATCAGGGGAGCTGGACATCTATACGTAATCTATTCTGCGCATAACTTCACTGGCAGCCATGGTTTGGTGTTGAATATCCCTGTTAGATCTTTTTCTAAGTGATGATGGTGTCCTATGAGGCATTAAACTAACGATGCTGCAAGCCAAGGAGCTGGGACAGGAAAGAGCACAAGTGTGTTTAACAAGTATCCTCGATCCCTCTATGGATGCAAATAAAAAGCTAGAATCTACCTGGGTACCACATGCCTTAAAATCTGGAAAGGGGATTTTAATCTCTGATTGCACTCATCATTTTCATTGGAACTGTATAGACATTTGCCAAAGTCTTGAAAAAAGTAAGATGTATAAAAAGGATTGAAAAAAGTGTAACTTCGTGTTTGTTTAGGATTGTTATTTGTTTTGTTTTGAAGGGGTTCCTCTAATTGATGGAGGCACAGTAAGGCTACCAAAGATAATTGGACTTTCCAGAGCACTGGATCTTATTCTCACAGGACGGCCTGTCAATTCTCAGGAAGCTTATGAATTTGGATTAGCAAATCGCGTGGTCCCTGATTGCGAAGGTCAGTGTTCCATTCATCACTTGCAATAACATTCTCACGTAGATCTCCTGCCTAAAGTCCCTAAACGATATGATAACATTTTAATTTGTTCTGAGAAAAATCACTCTTTTGAATACATGACCTGATATCCTAATTCTGCTTCAGATTCTGCATTAAGAAAAAAAAGGCTCCCGATTGTGTGTGTGTGTGTAATAATATTATAATATATATATATATATAATATAATCGAATTTAAGTCAGTTATTGATATGATTTGTCTCCATTAAACTGAGGTCAAAGGGATACATTTTTTCCCCCATAGAAATCCCTCAGATCCCAAATAAAAAGGAGCAGTGTTCCAAGCGACACTAATCTCTTTGAAAAATAAAGGACTTTAGATGGAGAATAACAAATATGTCTGTTTATTTATTAAATCTCATGTCATGAGGCATAGCCAAGTCCAGTGAAATTATATCTGTAGTTAACATCTGTGCCAACATCATTTTGAAGCATCTATCAAGTTAAGAAGCAAGAGGCCCCTTCACAGAATGTTGTGTGATGATGGTGATACAGGGTGGGGTTATATAGTAAACCATATATCAAGAATGATGTCAAAAGTTTGTAATTCTACAGTGTAAAAATCTTTTAGTCTTTATAGCTGGACACACTTGTATTATAATGTATCCAGGGAGGTCTGGATCACAAGCTTGTTCTCCCAAGTGTTTGGATTTGAAAAATGAGAGTGACTTTGTTCCTGTAAACAGCTGGCCTAAGTCTTGCTAAGCCTCTCATTAATATTTTGTCATTTGGGTTACGAGCCAAGCTGGATCAGTTCTCTGACTCATCACGGCCACTCAAGAATCTGGAGATTTTCATACTCATTTTGGAGGATTTCTTTTTCCTCTTGTACAGAACTGCAATATTTTCCAAAATGCCATTTTTATTTTCATACTAAAAGTAGCATGTATGTGTTTCCATATTATTAACGTAATGGCCCATGTGAAAAGCTTTACCCCATCGCCAACACAGTTTACATTTTCTAGCACCCACTGTCTTGTAGGTATATAACTGGAGTTACACAGTCACCTGCAGGAAGTCAGTGGTCAGAAGGTGAACAGTCGGATGTGAGTCAACACCTTCTGTGGCCTACTGCCACGGGAGCCACTTGTGGCAACCCTGAAGCCTGTAGTATTAGTCATAGATGGTGGTGTTAGAGAAAATTATATTTGCAGAATGCATCACACCATGTACCCACAGTCAAAACATATTCATAAACGCCGCTATTAATTGAAGCGTTATTGGAATTTCTGACTCCCCCAAGCACACAGTTTGAGTGATTCCTGCTTTACAAGTATATGGCATTTTGTGAGAGGATTCTTCAATACTAGTAGATTAAAGTATAAGTGAAATCGCCATCAGATGACAAAAATAAGGCTATCTTTAATTCTCATGAGCGCCTGTATAAGCCAACTTTAGTTGTCTTTAGGTATATCTTGGCTATTTGCAGATTAAACAAATAATTTGTTGTGACCTTTCCAAATAGAATAGATATTATTACAAATAAGAGATGCATTTGCCCTGTAAAGGTATCACTTATGACTGAAGACTCCATCAGCTTTGCCAGCAGTTCCTCAGTGGAGAAAGGGGTAGCTGTATGGGCCCCTGAGGATGTTTTGGAGCACCTGCCACTTTTGTCCCATAGTAAAAACAGCCCTATACTATGTTGCTGTGTCCGCAGTTGTGTTTTGATCCTGTGTCTGGATATATCTAACAGAATTTAGATTTTTATATCTAACAAAGTTTTTAGTGACAACATCTGACAGGGGTCATCAAGAGTAGTAGTGGAAAGAGACTTGTGTTTCAGAGCCAACCCAAGTGAGCTTCTGCTGCAGGTAGAGCTTGGCTGATCCTTTATAATATATATAATATTTCTTCAGTCTCCTTACCCAAATGAAACATACATTATACAGGGTCAGCTCAGATTTTTATGTGGGAGAAACGTGCTAGTTGATGGCCTTTCGTAATTAGTATTGAGGTGAAGAGTTTAAACCACGAGTCTCCTGCGAACTTCCCTTCCGACTCTTCCTTTAGTGAATAAATCCCACTGTGTGCCTCAGAGGAAGAGACCTCAAACCTCAAAGTTGACATGCTTTTCTGTGTTAGTCCCCCAAAAATTGAATAGGCTTTTTTTCTCTTGGGTTAATATGGCTAATCTCTATTTTTCTTCTAGATGTGTAGAGGGAGGCAGCGGAACACAGTTATCCAAAAAAAAAAAGGTGTCCCAGTATTCATTGCTCATATGTATGACTGCAGGGTTGTTCACCTGTCCGTAGTTATTTTAAAAAAGTGCGATACAGAGAAGTGAAGGGGTGGAAAAATGTTTGTTTCGGTGTTTAAGTGCCACTGAGGACCATTTATCTGCAGTAAATCAATGACTCTGTTCTTTCCTGCTGTGAGAGGCTGATGTAAGAGTTGGTGGTAACTTCTGTGGTTCTTGGAAGGTTCCTAGACTCCCACATCTCGGCTAATATCCAGACTACTTCAAATTATTGATCAAAGGTGTGTGGATTACGGTAGTAAAATGGAGTTAATTATAGCAAAACCATAAGAAGGTTCATCAGTCAGACAGTGTACTTGTTCAGCACGAATTGTTGGTTGATTTTCACTCTGTGTTCTGTTATTCTATAGTTAAGCACAGATTTGATCTTTTTTTATATGGGTATGAATGCTGAGTTAATATTTGTGCTGTTTCCAGTGCAACATGAGATGTGCAACTGGTGTGTCAAGTTTGTTTTCGCTTGTCAGAAAAGACTAAATCCAGCATTTGCTTTGGCAGCACGGGGTCCCTGGTCGTATTTCTTATACGGAGTAATAAATGCTGAATAATAGAATTTCAGGAGCGGAATGAACATTTGCTTTTTACACAAGTGCATAGAATGGTAATGAAAGCTAATTTACCATGTGCATGTTTTTGACCTCTACCCCCGCAGTAGCAGTGTATGGAATTACACATATAGCTGCCATTACGTGCGTTTTGCAGTGATACGATTGTATGGGTGTTTTGTAGGATTTCCATTACTTGATTATTTTGCCGATGGAATAGGGAAATCAGATACAGGAATGTTGTTTGTTCCCCACCCTGATATGAAACTAAAGAATAATTGATAACATGCACACACTCCTCAGCCCCCCCGCCCAATCCGATCGGCTATTGTGGGTCTTGCAGTCATTCTCCCAGCACTAGTGCAGTACACCTGCCAAAATGTCCTCTCTTATGTCACACGAAATGCATTATGTCTTACTGATGGCAGCATTTTTGGCAATGCAAC